>BSBK01012442.1:250000-302500 GCA_027943335.1 Chamaecyparis obtusa | reverse complement strand
TACAACCATACCTACAAGCTTACCTCTTACGTATTCTAACTTCATTTTTGAAAGACCCTTGGTAAATATGTCTATTGTCTAGCCATCTGTACTAACATACCTCAACAAGAAACTACATTTTTCTCCACCATGTCTCTAATGTAGTGATAAGGTATCTTAATGTGTTTAGATCTGTTACGAAATACTGGGTTCAAGGAAATTTTTATGCAACTCTAGTTGTCATAGTGCATGATGGTAGGCACCAGTGGCTTCTTGAATAATCCAGCTAGAAGCTTCTTCAACCATAATGCTTCTCATGCTCCCATAGATGTTGTTGTATGCACCCTAAAATGTTCGCCTAGACTTTGGGCCCCCATCTTTGCAATTTATCAATATCCTAAATTAATATTTTCAAAAATCAACATTTTTCAATTATATCAATTTCCTTGATCAAATCCTATTTCATCATTTTTTATTATTCCTTGGGCTAACCATTTTATCCTAAGTCTTTATTTAATTAAAAGGAATATTTCCTCCCTTTTTATTAAATAAAAAGCCCCCACTTTTCCTCTTATCCTAAGTTGCACAAATAAAGCATTATTCTTATTTTATAAAAAGAAGAAAAGTACTTTTTGTCTCATATGGACACAAAAGTCAACTCTTATTTTCTCATTGGAGGATATTTGTGCACATGGATTGCTCCTATTTTAAGCTCCACCCTTGATTAAATCTTTTGCCTCTTAATCTCCATGGTCCATTCCTTTTCATTTCTTATAAAAAGAGAGCTCTCTTCCTCATTTGCATGATCAATCTTTTTATGCTAATGTTATGCTGCAGGTTTTTTAGGTCACTTTGGAGCTTTTGAAGATTTGGAGCATTCTTGGCTTTTGCATCTACATGCTTTCATAGTTTCATTTCTTGCATTCTAGTTTTATTATCATGGCATTCATAGTTTAGATTTCCTTTATGCTATAGATTAATCTCACATAGCTTAATTAGGAAGGATTGTAATACTTGTTCTTTCATTTCATAGCATAGTTGCATAGCTTGCATCTTCATTTCTAGTTTGTATTGCATTGCATTTCATTTTATTCTTGGGGATATTGGCATTCTTTCCCTTGTCTTCATTTGAATCTCTCATTATATGGTTGACTAGCAAGGTCATAAGCTTCATAGCTCTAGCTGAGAGCAATTTCAATATCTTGCAGCTCCATGCATAGAGAGCTCTAGGTCACTTTCTAAGGTTTCCTATTCATGAATTCCCTTGGATATAATGACTTAGAGAAGTGCACTATTTGGAGTACACATTTTTGGCGCCCATCGTGGGGCAGAGCATTAGTGTTTTGTCCTTTTAATTCTGCATTTCCGTCAATTTTTCGGCAAGTTTTTAGCTCATTTTTGGTCTTTATTTTTTTTGGCTTAGAGTATCGTGTGATACTTTCAGAAGTATCGTGCAATAGTTCTTTGTATACTGGTGCGATACTTTACCAGTTCAAAGTATCGCTCGGCTATTACAGGAACTATCACCTAGTGTAAGGCAAAGTATTGCCTAGTGTAAGATGAAGTATCATCCAGAAATATATTATCACCCTGGTATACTATAAAGTATCGCGTGATATTTTTGATATTTGTACTATTGTCTGTACCCGATAGTGAGCTGTTTCTTGCATCTTTTTGGCCGAATTTGGATTTAATTAGCTTGCTAGTTTAGTTTGATGTAGTTAGATAGATTTCATTTGCAAATTTCATTTGGATTTTGGATTTTTCTAACCTTGTGGGCCTAACAAGTTGTGGTTGTGGGTACCTTTTCTTGAGAAATTTGCCAAAATTGCATGCTAAAGGGCTACTAACGATTTTTGTTGGGCTGCCTAAAAAAGCATAAAAATACAAAAAAAATTGCTTGTTTATTTATTTCATTTCAAGTGTGGCAATTACTAGTTGTTTCATTTCATAAGAACATAATATCATGTAGAAGGAATTTGAGGTGGTAGAAGAAGTATGCTCTTCACCCTTGTGGTGAACCAGAAAATCTTGACCCATCTTGGGATTTTGGAAGCAAGAGGGTAATTGAACTCTTCTTGGTGTGTTTGAGAGAAGCTTTGAGATAGGGGAGTATGCTCTTCACCCCTTGTGGTGAAACAAAAACCTTGAACCTAACAAGTTGATCCATTTTTGTTTAGTTGTTAGAATCCTTTAGCGAGACTGCTCTTGAGCAATCAAGAGGAATGACCCAAGTGGGGACAAGCTAATACTGAACTATTCCGACCCACTATAAACTCAAGGCTATCAAGGACACAAAACCTTGGTAGACATAGTACTTATCTTCGCTTGATGTGAGTAACTTGTGGGATTGTGACCATGAGAAAAATGTCAAGCGAGAATGCTTAAGGTACTCTTGAGGCTGCGAGGTCCTAGTCCTTTATGAGGAGCAAGAGGGGTGCTATGAATGGAAGCCCTTACTAAGAACCATTAGATAGAAGCCACCCTATTTTTTCACTTAGCTTCTTGGTGCAAGGATTGATCCAAGTGGAATAACCCAGATCACCCCAAGATTACTCACCATATGTGTTCCTTTGGTTGTGTCATTGGCACTTCCATGACAAAGCCAATATCTATTGTGGGTAACCACTTTGTGTGAGGTAATGGAGCATCAAGTTGTGGGCCAAGTTGTTAAGTATTGAGCCTTATCTTTTTAGGATAGTAAGTGCTTGAAGTGTTCTCATTGTGCTTTACCTATGTAAATATTCTTGCATACTCAACATCTCAATAGCATTCATAGGGTTTTTCAATTTTGATATCACAACTGTTTGTCTTGGCAAGGTTGCTTTTGCCCTTATTTCAAGTGTTTGAAGACATGTTTGATCACCTACTATTTGCAAACCTGTCAATTTACTGCTGTCATTGTGATTGAAAATGAAAAAATCAACCCTCAAACTAAAAATTTTGAACAAACAGTCCCAAAAATTGAGATTTTGCACTTCACTAAGAGTCGTACAATTCTACAATAGTATTGCACCCTATGGAGAGAAATATCACGTTATAGTTCACCATTGATGGACTATCGCCCCACTTTCCTGGAAACTATCACTTGGGCTTATTGGAAACTATCGCCTGGCTTAAGGCGAAGTATTTCCTCGCTATAAACTATCATTTGTTTTCCTGGAAAGTATCACCCAAAAATTTTCTGTAGTCTATCTAATTTCAACGATTTTCAGTCTCTTTTAGTTGACTAGATTTTTAAGTGAGTGATTTACTTTGCTGCTGGAAACCTGTCTATACCTTGAGTTCTTGTTTTTAGGCCTCTTGGATTAGTCTCCTTGGTTTTACAAAGTCATCTTGTGTGGAATTGCCAAGTTAAAAAATTGTCCTTGTTGAAAAAGTATATCTCTAGATTCGTTGGTAACATTCTTGGAGAATTTTAGTCCTCTTTTGTCCAAATTCACTTCCATCAAAAATCAGTTTCAGTTATATAATTTGGGTAAATCCATCCTCCTGGTTCATATGTGCAAGGATACTGGAATCCTTTGATTAAGCACCTCTATGACAGTGTTGGTTTACACCTTTTGCAATTTTCTATCTCACCATCTCTTTTTGGACAATTGAGTACTTTTATTATCCTAGTTTGGTATTGATGTTTTGTGAGGTCATCTTATCACCAAGGGTCTTTTTCTTTCATGTTAGTTACAAAAAGGTACCAAGTTATTCAAGGGAAATGACCTCAAGTTGTCTTCAATCAGTTTCCCTTAGTCAAAACTCATCAACAACGAAAGGGAAAAGAACCCATTTTTTATCAATCCCCTAAGAGTGAGTCTGAAGTTTGGTTTGACCCAAAGAGTAACCCTAGCAAATTGAGTACCTCTTTAGCACCTTCTCAAGTGAATATGGATATGAGTTACACCTCACTAGACAACAAAGAGAAGCAATGGATCAAACTCTTGATGACATTTTCCAAAGACATAGGGGTAATATGATGTCTGGTGGATCTTCTTATGGTAGTCCACCCAGATCACCTCCCATCAACACACGATATCTAGATGCTCACCAACGAGCTGAGAGACATTATAGACAAGCTCACCTAGATGCATGGTCACAACATGAGGACCAAAACAATGAATCTGGTGATGTTCATGTCAATGCAGCTAACTTATTTAGACATTCAAGGCCAACTTCTCCACTTAGAGACACCTTATGATATACCAGTGAGAAGTTAAAGAGCATTGAGAGAGAAAAACAAGCTTTCTTGAATGAACAAGATGCCAAAGAAGAAAAGCTTAAACAACTAGAAGCTGAAAGGCAAGCTTTGTTGGACATAAAAAGGAGAGCCGCACAAGAAGAACAAGATAGGCTCCTAGCCCAACAACTTCATGCACAATTCAACAATAGGGGTACCAACAGTGGAACCAACTCTCCACCATCTACTCCCTCAGCAACTCCAAGAAGTAGAAGGTGGTCAAGGACCCCTTCAAGATCACCTAGTCCTAGAGGAAGAAGGACTTCTCAACATGCACATTATAGGAGACACACATCTCCTAGACTTTCAAGACAACCCTCCCAATGAGCTCATCATGGCTCTCCACATGGAGGAAGTAGTGCCAACTTTGATGCTCATGATTTTATGAGAATGCAACAAGAGCCATTGTTTCAACAATATGTGGAGAAATACGTCGAGAAAAATAAAGATCAATTCTTGGAAAGCTTGATTAACAAGGGTGCAAGGGTCCCATACAACTTTGATGTGGACAGAAAAATTAAGAAACAAAACCCTTCACAAGAGGAAGAAATCAAGAAAATGCAGAAGATGATGGAAAAAATGATGGCTCCTAAGAGTTCCTTCAACTTGGATTCCATATGTCCTAATCCTTTTGATAAAAGTGTGAGTATGGTCGATTTTCCTAGAAAAGTTGAAGTCCCCCTATATGACAAATATGATAGTAATGGTGACCCACATGACCATGTGCGTTACTTCTACACTATGAGTTTTAAATTTCATCATGAAGACTCCTATCTCATGAGGTTATTTCCAAGGAGTCTAAAAGGCCAAGCAATGGAGTGGTTTACCAACATCACCCCTCCTATCAAAACTTATAAAGAACTTGTCCACCGATTTGTGCAACATTTTGCATATAACTTATCAAGGTCAGTCACCATGCTCAATTTGTGCAAGTTAAAATAGAATCAAGGGGAATCCTTTGTTACATTTTTACAAAGGTGGAGATGATTATGCTCTCGCTATTCTAGGACTATTCCTGAAGATGAAAGGATTGACATTATTGTTAGCAATCTAGTGCCAGAAATGCAGTATGAGGTTAGGAAGATGGTCTTTGATTCTTTTGACACTATGGTTAAAACCACATGTCGAATTGAGGATGTCTTAAAAGAACAAGGTATTTTGACTAAAAAAAGCAACAACAACAATAGTCAAAATAATAACAACCCTCATAAGGATAAAAGCAAGAACTCGCACTAGAACAAGAACAAACAGGTAGTCAATGACGAAGTTGTTGACTCTTCCCAACCAAAGGACCAAGGTGTCCTCAATTTATCTAGTGTAGTTCAAGCTATGAAGCTTAACACATCCTCTAACCAACAAGAGCATAAGCCAAAGTATCAAGATAGATCTAAAAAGGAGAAAATACAATTCTCTAAACTTGGTGACTCTTATGAGGATGTTCTCAAGACCCTCATTGCTCATGATCTTGCGCACCCCCAAGATCTAGCCAAATTCCACATACCTGACATCAAACCAAATTGGTGGAATGAAAAGGCTTACTACAAATACCACAACGGTATAGGACATGATATTGAGAATTGTTACAAACTCAAACATCTCATCCAGGATCTTATTGAGAGTGGGAAGCTACAAATTGATGGGTTGAACACCAATGCAGACCACAAGGCATTTAAGGAGCCTTTGCCCAAATATGAAAAGGGGGAAACCTCTAAATCCAAAGATGGCAAAGCTGCAATTAATTACACCTACACGTCTATGGAGAATGTCATCAATATGCTTGAAGTTGTGGATGAAAATGTCAACATGATGAGAGGAAAGGATCCCTATGGTTATGATGTGAACTCACCTCCCATATTTAACGAAGGAATCATTGTTGTGCTTAGAGGTCCTCAATCTCAAAAGTCATCCCAACCTCTTAATGTTGTTACTAAAATCCAAGGTCCTGTGGTTATTAGAGGTCCTAATTCCAATCAATCTAGCAAGCCCAAACAAGTGACATCCAAGAATGTCACTACCAAGTCAGCAGTCAATCCAGAAATGAGCTATAATCTTGTTGATCAATTACACCAAACACCAGCTCAAATCTCCATTTTTGAACTCTTGGAATTGTCCCCAAGACATAAGCATATCCTTGAGGATGCTTTGCATGCAGCCAATGTTCCCAACAACATAGATATTGACCAATTCCAAAACATGGTTAACCACCTTACCAGCCCACATTACCTTACATTTTCAAAAGAAGATGACAAATCCTTGAGCCATCCACACAATCTTTCCCTTCACATTGAGGTCATGATCCATAAAACCCATGTTAGGCATGTGTTGATAGATGGGGGTGTTGGGCTCAACATTTGTTCTTTGAGTCTATTGAAAACTTTGGGGTATTCTGAGCAAGTAATTGACACAAGGAAGAAAATTATGATCAAAGCCTATGATGAAGCAGAGTGAAGCTCTAAGGGTCTATTCATTCTTCCCGTCTAAATTGGTCCTGTTGAAAAGGACATTTTGTTTCAAATCATTGATGTTGGTCCTTTAGCATACAACATCCTACTTGGTAGACCGTGGATCCATGACATGCAAGCTATGCCATCAACCTACCATCAATGTGTTAAGTTCCCCTATAATGGAGTCGAAGTATGTATACCTGGGGATAGCACATTATATGTCAATGCAATTTCTATAGGGACCCATGTTCCCTTAAATAGAGCAGTAGAAAATTTTGATGCAACTCTTGAGCAATGTAAGAATAAGTTCAAATCCATAGACCTTGGTATGGGAGATTATCAAATTGACTCCTTCACAAAACTGCCAATCTCACCTAGGTCCTATGGAAAGTCGTCACACAAGAAGGGACCTTCTTCTTCAGCCATGACCTTGTTTGGTACATTTGTAGAATCCTTAGTACCCATATAGGATGAGAAAGAGGAAGTGGTTGTTAGAGATTGGATCTACAAAGAAGAAAAATAAAAGCATAATGAAAATTTCTCCCCATCTCCTAAAGTTTATGGGAGAGGATACACTTTGGTTAAGAATATGGGCTACCCAAGTCATGGCCCTCTCAACCACAGATTAGATGCTAAGGCTGAACCACTTAATCATGCTCTCTTTGGTCGTAGGACTAAAACAATGGTTGGCCTAGGTTTTGACAATCAAAAGAAGAAAATTGTTCCTATCCTAGCTGTGATAGATAGTGATGATGATTCAAACTACATACCCAATTTACAAAATCAACAAGATGTGTAAAGATTGGGTTCCTTTTACAACTCTCCTTTGGGGAGATTTACATGATATAGTTCTCCATTCCACAGCTACAAACACAGATAAAAGAGGAGATACCCTTCATAACCTTGAAGCTTCTACATCAATGTGTCCTAATCCTTCTTAGTGTAAACATCCCAACAGAGATTCAGAAACTGACTCACATGAGTATGAATGGGACTCTCTCTCTGATTGTTCCATAGTTGACATGGACATTGATGTTGTCCATACATATAGTTCCCAACCCGATGCGACTAACAAGTCTAGTGTAGGATTAGAGGATTGGAATCCTCGAATTGCTTTAGTGGACAATGCTTCATTTGGAAGGGTAAATCCTAATTTGGGTACCTTAGAGGGATCCTTGATAGATCCTAACTTTGCACTCACCAGAGATAATTTCTTTTGTATCAATAATCTTGAACTAGCCATTGACCTACCTCTTGTTCACTCTCACCTAATTGATTGGCCTCAACACTATCAAAAACCTCAGCTCCTAAATTTTCAAAATGACTATGAGATATCATACTATCTAAATGCCCTTGAGCCAGTAATCTCTTCCACCAGTGAACCAACTATGAGTATGACAGAGCCTGATATCAAGTACCTCAGTCACAAAATGAAAAGAAAAGAAAAAAAGAATAATGGTTCTGATGGCAAAAACCACTATGTGGTGGTGTTAGAACCCAAAAAAGTAAAAATAAAGGATGTATCCGAAGGTGAAAACCTCTCTGAGGTGCCTACGGATGGGGTACTTGATAATCTACCAAGTTATTTTCAAGATAGGTCCTCAGTACTTATTGAGCCTACACAGCTAGTAAATCTAAACATAGAAGAGACTCCACAAATTGTGCACTTGGCTCAATCTCTATCTACATAAGAAAAAGAGGCATATACTAAGTTCCTTCAAAGAAAAAAGATAAATTTTTCTTGGACTTACTCAGACATGCCAGGGTTGGACACAAATCTTATTATGCATCATTTTTCCATAGCTCCGGGAATCAAACTAGTGAAATAGAAGTTGAGAAAAATGCATCCTCATATAGCTCTTCTTGTCAAAGCTGAACTAGAAAAACTCCTAAGTGCAATATTTATATGAGCTATTGATTATGCTAAATGGATTTCTAACATTGTCCCAGTTTCAAAACATGATGGGTCCATTCATGTCTGCATAGATTTTAGAGATCTTAACAAAGCTTGCCCAAAGGATGATTTTCCACTCCCAAACATAGATATGATAGTGGACATGACTATGGGATACGAGATATATTCTTTGATGGATGGATTTTTGGGGTATAATCAAATCAAGATAGCTCCTGAAGACCAGGAAAAGACTACATTCACATGTGCATGGGGAACCTATTGTTGGAACGTCATGCCATTTGGATTGAAAAATGTGGGAGTTAGTTATCAAAGAGCTATGACAACCATATTCCATGACATGATGCATAAGAACATGGAAGACTATGTGGATGACACCCTAGCTAAGTCCAAGAAAAGAAATACACACCTCAGTGATTTGGAAGTCATTCTAGATTGTATGGAACAGTTTCAATTGAGATTAAATCCCAAGAAGTGTGCATTTGGGGTCACCTCCGAGAAACTTTTAGGATTTATCATTTCAGCTAAAGGAATTGAGGTGGATCCCGAAAAAGTTCAAGAAATCTTGGATATGCTGCCTCCTAAAAATATCAGCCAAGTGAGAAGTCTTCAGGGACGTCTCCAATCTATAAGAAGGTTTATTTCACAACTAGTTGATAGATCTCAACCCTTTAATAAGACATTGCATAAAGGGGTTCAGTGTGTCTAGAATGAGGATTGTCAAAAAAGCATGGACCAAATTAAACAATACTTGGCAAATCCTCCAATTTTAATGCCTCCTATCCCAAGAAAACCTCTCATCTTGTATGTTTCAGCAACGGAATCTTCCCTGGGAGCATTATTGACTCAACTTGATGATACTGGAAAAGAAAGAGCTATCTATTACATCAATTGTACTCTTGTCTCTTATGAGGTCAATTACACCAGTAGTGAAAAATCTTGTCTTGCTATGGTGTTTGCTTCTCAAAAGTTGTGACACTACATGCTTGCACATACAATACACCTCATAGCCAAGACTGACCCTCTTAAGTATTTTCTCGGCAAGGCTGCTCTCACGGGTAGACTTGTGAAATGGATGATGATTCTTTCAGAATTTGACATTGAGTATGTTGAGCATAAAGCCATAAAGGGACAAGCTATCACTGATCAACTAGTTGATTCTCCCATTCAAGATAGTATGCACATTCAAGTTGAATTTCTAGATGAGCACATCATGCATATGACTACAAGAACATGGAAGATGTTTTTTGATGGCTCTTTTATGCAAAATGGTTCAGGAGCTGGAGTGTTATTTATTTCTCCCCATGGGTACAACATCCCTAAGTCCTACAAGCTTTTTTTCCCATGCACAAATAACATTGTTGAATATGAGGCCTTAACTAATGGACTTAAAATGGCTATAGAGTGGAACATTACAGAGCTACACATTTATGGAGATTTGCAATTGATAATCAACTAGGTGAATGAAGAATACCAAACAAAAGATGACAAGTTGGTCCCTTATAAGAAAATGGTTGATTCATTGTGACGATATTTCACCTTTGTTACATTTAAACAAATCCCTAAAGCAGATAATAAGGTGGCTGATGCTATGGCTACATTGGCTTCTCTTCTTCAGCTAGAACAACATGAATCCCAATTCAAATTCCTGGTGGAAGAGCTACACTTTCCCATATTTGACTCCTCAGAAAGCCATGTCATTTGTACCTTGGTTAGTCATGAGTCCTCCCACTATGGTGCTATTTACTCTTATCTCCATGATGGGATCATCCCTGACACATTTAACCATTCTGAAAGAAGAAACCTAACCCGCAATGCCTCTCACCATACCCTTATCTCTGGTGATTTGTATAGGAGGGGTTTAGATGGGACACTTCTTAGGTAATTGGAAAAGGAGGAATCTAACCAAGCGTTAGTTGACATTCACGAGGACATTTGTGGAGGACATTCTAATGGTCTTTTCATGGCTTGAAGGTTGCTTAGGGTGGGGTACTATTGGCCCACTATGCAGACAGATGCAGTAGCTTTTGCTAAATCCTATGAAAAGTGTCAAAAATGTGATAACCTGATTCATGCTCTAGGTAGGGAGCTTATTCCGTCTATATCTCATTGGCCATTTTAGTGCTGGGCCTTTGACCTTGTTGGGTAGATTCATCCCAACTCATCAGGTGGACACAAATTCATTATTACTACTATTGATTATTTTACAAAATGGGTAGAAGCTATCCCACTTTCTATTGCCTCAGGCAAGACAGTTTCTTTGTTTATTTTGAATCACAATATCTATCGGTTTGGAGTACCTTCTAAAAGCATCACTAAAAATGGAGGTCATTTTTTAAAAAAGGACTTTAAACATCTCTACAAAAAGTTCAAGACAAAACAACATTGGTCCTCCATTTACTTCCTGCAAGGAAATGGACAAGCAAAGGATTCCAATAAGACCATTCTTAAGATTTTTCATAGAACAGTTCACAAGAATGGTAGAGACTAGAACCTATAAATCAATCCAGCCTTATGGGCTTATAGAATGAGTATTCATACTCCCACAGGGGCTACTCCTTTTGCCCTTACTTATGGTGCTGAAGCAATGTTACCTTTAGAGGTAGAGATCCCTTCACTTAGAGTCTCTCTCAAAGGTCTAGTGACAGATGAAGATTATCGTGATATGAGATTACAAAAATTCAAACTTCTTAATGAGAAATGAAAAGCATCCTTTGATCACATCAGAGTTTACCAAAAGCTTATGTCTAAAGCATTCAACAAGAAGGTTCACTCTAGGGAATTTCAAGTAGGAGATCTTGTCTTGCGTGAGAATCCAAAGAACCAATAGAATCAAGAGCAAAAGGGAAAATTTGAACCTAATTGGCTTGGACCATACATTATTACTATTGCTTTTGGAACAGGTGCCTACTTACTATCTGATCCAGAGGGAGAACAGCTCCCTGATCCCATCAATGTTTTACACCTCAAGAAGTTCTATCCATAATGCCTATTTTGTCTGGGGGCATCCTTTGTACATATTTATGGATCTTGAAAAAATACTAAAAAAAATCATATATGATGCTAAAAAAATCCTAAAAAGCATATAAAGTCCTAAAAAAATACAAAAAATTCAAAAAAAAAAGAAAAAGTGCCTTGGTGAAAACCTAGAAACAAGCATCTTGGTAACAAAAAATCAAAAAAAAATGAAAAAAGAGAAAAAATTGCAAGAAAATCCAAGTGGTGAAAACTTGGAAATAGATGCTACTTGAGGCCTTTGCACCCCTATTTCTTAGCATGTATTCTTGACACTTAGCCTTTCTCCAACATGCCTTGTCCTTGTTGCCTTGGTTTTGGAATTGGTCTTTGTCTTTGTCTAGGGGGCATAATTGTATTAGCTTTGGTCTCTTGGATATGTTAGTCTTTAGGACACCTTGCAAATAGTGTTTCTCAACACTTCCCAAATAGTGTTTCTCAACACTACCCTAGCGTCAAGTGTTTCTCAACACTTATCAGATGTCTTACCCACAATCTAGTATAATGCGATATCTCTCATTGGCAGATATGATACTCAAAGTTTGACTCTATGACCTACACACACGCACTTAAAAACTCAACTCACTAAGACTTGTTGGACTTTATTTTTCTTTGTGTGCTATCTATGATGATTTCTTTGATTAGTGTTCTCTCCCTAAGAAGTTTTTGATGATGCCTAGCTAGAAGACTGAGGGCATGAGAACATGTTTTATTTCTTTATCTGCTTGTGGGTATATTTTGTTGATCCTCACTGTCATTAGCATTTATGCTTGTTCCACTTGACACTTAGGATCTACAAGGTATCTATCCTTGACTATTTTATGTGAGTGCATGCTTGTAGTCATCTTGACCTTCTTGTGTCTTGATGCAAGCATAATCTTGCTATAACAAACCTTAGGGAATCTCACTACACTAGTCATCTTGACCTACATGTCTTTGATGCCTAGGTGGGATTCCCACATTCCTATCTGATATAGATCCTATTCATATACCCATAGTCATACTAGTGAGTATTGTATGATCTTATGATGCTACCAATAAAGCTCGATGATGATTATTAGATGTCTATTGGTGTTGTGACCTTGCAAGTCAACCACTTTTTCATAGTAGCTTGCATTCTTAGGTTCATAATAGTCTAGTTTTGCATCTTGCATATGAAGAGAGCTCTCCTTTTCATCTTACGTGGACCTATCAATCAATTGCGCTCACCTTTCCTTTTCTTGATCATGTCTTTTGCTCCTTGTCTTTCACATCATGACCTATTCCTATCATCACAAGGGGTTAGTTTTATCATCATATCTATATCCCTAAAAATGTCATTTTCTGAAGCATGAGTCTATATCTTACACATGAGAATTAAACATACATCCATGAGAGAGAATATACATGAGCATTTATAAACATACATTTTTTAGCAATATGACAAGACAATATAAAAACTAATAATTCCATCACAAGTGAGATGTAAATACAAGATATATCGAACATCCAGTAATCTCATATATAAATGTCATCATACATTATACACAATGAGATCCCAAAATTTGGACCTAGTGGTGGAGGAGGTGGTGTTGCATCATACATTATACATTATACACAATGAGATCCATCATGAGGACCTAGTGGTGGAGGAGGTGGTGCTGCATCAGGTACCATATCTGATCGGCCCACTACTGCTGAGTAAGAAGGTGCTCTCTGATCCTCTGGTATTGTCTGTATATAGAGTCCATGATAATATGCAGCTCATGCTGCCTCTCTCTGGCTCTCTGCAATGGCAGCCTGTGTATGCACCCTAAAATGGTTGCCTAGACTTTGGGCCCCATTTATTCAATTTGTCAAATATCAATTTTCTGAATCAATGCTTTACAATATATTCAAATCAATTTCCTTAATCAAATCATAACTATTTCAATCATTTCAATAATCTTCTAAGGTTTAATCATGTCATCAATCATTTTATTTAATTAAAAGAAATAATCCCTTTTAAATAAATAAAATAACTTTATTTAATTGAAAGTAATATCTCTTAAGTAAAATAAATTTATTTAATTAAAACTATTTTTAATTAAATGATTTTATTTTATTTTATTAATATTCCTCTTTTAATTAAATAACCTTATTTTATTTACTTAAAAGAGAATTATTCTTTTAAAATAAATAAAATCCTCTCAAAAGATCTTTTGTGATGAAAAAGGAAATAAGTGAAATAAAAATAAATAAAATAAAGAGATTTCCTTTTCTCTCCACACTTTCTAAAATGAGATTTCTTTCCTCCTTTTGCATTAATCCCACATTGATCTTGAAAATGCATTCTTTTCATCAGTTTCTTATATAAGGAGCCCTCTCCTTCTCAATTAAAAATCTAGAATTTTCATATTATCATTATGTTGAAATTTTTTTTTTACAACATTAGAGCTTTAGAAATCATCATTTTAGATTGCACATTTAGTTTAATTTTCATATAGATTAATTAGTGAAGTAGTTTATTTCTTGTATTGCATATAGATTAATTTCAATAAAATAGTTTATTTCTTGCAATTATATAGTTTAATCTTCATTTCAATAAATTAGTTTATTTTCTTGCATTTGCAATCATATAAATTAGTTTTATTTGCATGCAAGAACTCGATTCAATGGAGATTAGCATTCTTGCTTCTCCTCCTTGAATCTCTCATTCTGTGGTGTACTTGCATGGGCTCAATCTGAGGGCCCCTAATAATAATTCATACACTCCACAAATAGAGAGTTGTGAATCGATATCGGAGAGCTCATTATTAGGTATTCTTGAATGCAAATATTTACAGAAGTGTGACCATTTTCTATCACACATTTTTTTTGCCCACTGTGGGGCAGAAAAGATCAATTTCTAGCCTTATTCTTGATTGGTTTTTCAATTTTAGTGTTGGTTCTAGGCCTTGTACGGCCATGTATAGCCTGGAAACCCTATAATATAGTAATGGACGGATAGAATGATGAATCCTCTTTCTCATGATTTTTGTTTGATTCATTTTTATAAAAAAATGAATAAGTTATGATCATTTTGGTGAAAGTGGGTATTTGTAGATTTAAGATTCTCTGAATATAGTCAGATTGAAACATCTGGTACGGACAAATTCTAAAGAAGAAAGACCTATAATAATATTCATTGGAAAGCTACATGAATTAGCTTTCATTTCCTTTTGGTTGGAGTCATTTTTATGCAGATTTGTGAAAGTTATGAGCATTTGAGTGAAAACTGATTTTTAACAATCTACATTAGAGTTGCAGGCAATGATTTGCTCTTAGAAAATGATTTATAAATGGGAAAAATAAATGGATTACATATTTGGAAATGAGATTCATTAATAGTTACTATGAAATTGGTTTGGTTTCATTTGGATTCTTTTTGAGAAATATATGTGATTCTCTAGGCAGAGTTTGGTGTTTTAAATCTGATTTATGACAGAAAAATTGCAGTTTGAAAAGGTTATTGGTTGAAGAACCAAATGGAATCATAAGACCTTATAATTTTGGTAAATGGTAGTTCTTGATGTTGGCTAAAAATTTCATTCTTTCTAGAAATTTTAATATTGTGATTTTATGGGTCAAATAAATCAATCTTTAAAGACTTTCTTGAAGATAGCAATGTTACATATGTTAAATCAAACTCCTAACAATTGATTTTCATATCTAACCATCTTAGGGTTTGTATAAGTTAGATATACATTGCATATCTTGTTTGATTTTTTTTTTTTCTTGTTCATCTGAAGGTTCATGGTTTTCTTTCATGAAAAATGCTTAAAACAAACAAAAAAAAGGTAAAATCTACTAAGCGCGTTGCATTGGACTTGAGGTATTTTGTTACATCTCTACAACATTTGGACTTTGGGATAAAAAATGAACCTCTCATGTGTTTTTCTTGAGTGTTACATGCTTTCATAGAACATATTTCAATTAATGCTCTTAATGGAAAATGAATGAACATAGATTTGCTTTCATACAAGTTTGTGTTTAAGTGAATGCTTGTGTTTAAATATTAAGTAATTCTTGGTTCCAATATCAAAAAATATCATTGAGTAATCTAGGGCATGGATTCATTCCTGGTTTACATGAAGAGTTAAATGCACCACTTTGTGGACTCGCTTCATGTTTACTTGGAAAGTTAAATACTCCATGATTCAAACCCTCTTGTGTTTATGAGTAGTATTGATAAGCAATCTTAGAGTACTTTTGATTGATCTTGTTAGCTAAATTGGGTGTTGGACTCACTTATTTCTAATCACCCCTCATTTTCTCCCTTTGGATGCAAAGTCAGCATTCATACATAGGGGAGGATTCTACTTGAAAAGAGCGTTAAGTGTTCCACAAAGTTCTCCCTTTTATGCTTTCTTGATCTCATTATTTTTCTAAGGTGTGGACTCACTTTGAGTTTGTGTGAGGAGTTAAATGCACCACTTTGTGGACTCACCTCACATTTACTTGAAGGGTTAAATGTACCACCTTTAGTTCTTTCCAATACTTTTGATAGTGAATTACTTACTTTTTTATTTTTAGAAGGCCTACTTGGGGATTTCATCATCTCAAGGGACTACCTTAATTCCCATGTTCTGATAGAGTATAAATATCAGGAGGTGAATCCAAAGACACCTCTCTTGGGAATGAGTTAGATTTCACTCTTGGCTAAGCCTCAAAGAACTTTATACCTTTGAGAAGTGAAGGAGGAGATTTGGGTTACCATCTCCCCTCGACTGTGTGATTTTAGATTCTTCTCATCTACAGATTTGTGCCTCACGTACCTTGCGTATATCGAGGACTCCTTTTAGAAAAGCCATGTATATTCCTGTAGATAGCTTGACAGAATGTTGTTGTGTTCTAAGTGCCTACTAAAACATTTTTAGGAACATACACAAGTAGAATCTTTAAGGAGTAGCATACTAAGTCACTATTCTTGTTCATGTGCAAGGTTGCTTTGCCCCTTGCTCATTGTTTGAAGACAATTGCTTGCTTGAACTCCTTGATTGTTGTCTTATGTGCTTGATCAATGATGGAAATTTGTTGATGTATTTATGTGATCTTTTAAAACAAACAAATCTGAGTTCTTGAGTGATAAAAACTTCAAAGATCTCCCCAGAAGTGCTATGACATGTTGCTCAACATCCAAATGAACTTCAGTAGTATCAAATTACACAAAATGACTCTTGGTCTTCTTTCTTCTACTTCTTCCATGTCTTCCTAGTCTTCCATTTTCATCCTTTCTCTTCTTTCTTCATGATTCTTCCTAAATTCTTCATGTCTTCTTGATTCTTTTCCTCTTATTATCTAGTCTACCTTCTTCTATTTCATCTCTTCTATTCATTTCTTCCATGCTTGATTCCTTCTCTTCTACAACCATGAGTTTCAACTATCTTGCAATAGAACCTCTCTTGAAAATGGATTATCTTGAGCTCCTTGCTCAATTTGAAAAGTATCATTCCTCCAAAACTCTTATTGATGATAAATTTATGACAAAAATGCGAAAGAAAGCAAGTGAATCACCTGCCTTTGGTAGAATCATGCTCATGATCCTCTCAAGATCTTCTTCTTCCAAGCATTCTTCATCATCTAAGTCCTCTCATTCTTCTTCACCTTCCAAGTCTTACCATGACTCTTCTAGACATTATTCACATTCTTCATTATCCAAGTCTTCTTCCTCCACTAGGTCTTTACTTTCATCTTCTTCACAATCTCATTCCTCTTCTACTTCTCCCAAGAGTCTTAATTCTCAATATGAGCAATATAGTAATCCTTGTAATACCTCTCCCATGAAGAGTGACACACCCACCTTTGATGACTATGATGACTATTATGATGGCTATGATGATGAACCATACAGTCATGCCTATGAAACCTCTATTCCTAAGAGTCCTCCTCGTCGTGTGCTCAAGCTTACTAAAGGTTCATCCTATTGGATAGATTGTGATGATGATCCATATGATTCTGATTTTGAAAAGGATTATGATATTTGTTGTGACCAATATGATACATGTGCTACTATTGAGGAAGAGAAGTTTTTTCGTGCTGATTATAAACACAGATACTATCAGCATTTCTCCTCTAAGAATTCTCATGCTAAAAATAAAGATGACACTCTCAAGCAAGATTATGTTAATGATGGACCTTTGTCTTGTGATGGTTCCCTTCCATCCTCTACTTCCTCCAATACCCATACATTTCCTAAAGCTTCCGAGTCTTCCAAATCTTTCACAAATCTTTCATCCAACAAAGATCCTAAGGCTTTTCATGCAGTTTCCTATAGTTATCCTCAAGGGCTACCTCTTAAAGAAACTCAAGCTAACCTTCACTTGGCTGAAAATACTTTCAATAATGCTAAACCTAAAGAGCCTAAGTCTTCATGTGCTATAATGCCTACTTCAGCTAATCCTTCACCATCTTTTTCAAAGTCTTCCATACAACTCCAACATGCTTCCTTTTCCTTAGAAGTGGCTCCATGTCAAGAGGATTTTAAAGATGATAAAGAAAATAACATAAAGAAAGATCAAGATCAAGGACCCTCCCTATCATCTAATCCTTTTCATGATGTCTTTCATCCGTTTAAGTCTTCTCCTAAGAAAGATCAAGCTACTAGTTACACTGCTGAGCTTATTGACGATAATGATGTTACTTCCAATGTTAAGCCTATTGAAAATCAAGAGAAAAATGATACGCTTGTGCTATCCAAAGCTCCTTGTCAAGATCAAAGTTTCCCATCTTCTTGTTCTACCACTCCATGTTCACTTCCACTTTCTACTCTTCCTAAGTCTTTGCAAGCTCTAAACAATCCTATCGAAGAAGTTGCTCATATTCAAGATGTTCATGATTCTATTGCAAATCCTAATGCTCACTCTAAAGATGCTGATGTCCTTGGTTGTTATGTAGATGATGATGAACTTATTGATTATCCTTTTGTATCTTCCATATCTATCCTTGGACCTCCTCCACCACTATCAAGGGCTTCACATCTTCCTTCCATCTTGGGCCCTTATGTCCCTTCACTTTTCCCTCCTAACTCTCCTAATTTGTTATCTATTTTTGGGTCCTTACGTCCCTCCATCTCCTATCTTTCCTCAAGATCAACATAGATGCATACCCTTGAATTTTTTTCAACCACCCACCCATCTAAATTAGTCATATCCTCCTTTTTCTTCCACAAGTCCCAAGTCTTTTGGAAGTAACTTGAATGTTCAATAAATAGAAAAGACACAATACAAGAATCCATCAAAAAAAGAAGATCGCCATGTCTCCTCTAATCGATATGGGGGCATAAAGACAAAAGAGATATCAAAGAAGAAAACTACAAGACAAGTATGGGTTCCAAAATTCATCATTACAGATATTCTCTCTAAATCATCAAAAAAAAATAAAAAGCCTAAAGCTATATGGATTTCAAAGTCTCTCTTGAAAGATTCTCATGTTGAGCAAAAGGTGAAATTGACATTCAAGCTTCCAAAAGCTTCCACTTCATCTTCTCCTAAAAACATTCTTCAATTCCATGCACCAAAACCACAATCTCTACTAAACATTCTCCATATTCCTTCATTCACATTTCCTCCATTCTCTCACCACCCTTCAAGGTATGTGTTGACATTGATCTTGCCTTCCTTTCCATCTACCCTTTCACAATCCTTCCATTCCTTATCCTTCTACCTTCTATCATTTTTCCTCATTTGCCTATTCCTCCTATCTTCCAACCTCACTCGCTTTACATAAAACCCTATCCTCCATTTTTCTCTTCCATCTTCTTTTCTCTATCAGCATCTTTGAGCATATTATCTTGAATCATTTGCATCTTCTGGTTTATTCTTTCAAGGAGCATTATCTAAAAAGCTTGTCTTCTTCCAAAAAAATTTAAAAGAAAAGAAAAATTTTTAAAAAAAGAAATGAAAAAATTGAAAATGTGCCATGGTGAAAATTTGGAAACAGGTGCCTTGGTAGAAAAATTAAAGAGAAATAAATTCATCCTATGGTGAAAACTACTCCCTTGTGGTGCCTTGGATAAGTACCATGATGAAAACCTGGCAATCAGGCATCATGCATAATTCTTCTACATCTTTCATCCATCCCGCCTTCTCTCTTTGATCTTGACAAGTTTGACCTATACACAAAAATTTGGCTATCTTGTGAGCTATCTTACAATGATCTTTCTTTCATTCCCTTCTTGTTTAGCCTTCATATTTATTTTTCTCCATTCATTCTAGCCTTTCGCTATCCTTTTCCCTTTTGGTCTTGATCTAATAAAAAAGAGTAAAACATGATATTATGAAGCCTCTTGACTTGTCTACTCATTTGGACTACATCCTTTCCTTCTTTCGCATTCCACTTCTGAGACTTATCCTATGCTAACCTTTCATTGCTTGTCCAAATGCACTTTACATGAAAATTTTTCCCTAGTTTGGGTACTCTTGAAGAGTTTGTCCTTGAGGATTTCTTCCCTCCATTCTTCTTCATTCCCTAGTCTTTCGTCTCTTCTGTTAGCTTGCTACTCCCTCTTGTCCTCCACCTTGCTAGACTTTGGGACTACACAATGTGATCTTGCTTGGAAGTTTGATGCCCATTCTGTGTGGGGGCATCCTTTGTACATATTTATTGATCCTGAAAAATTACCAAAAAATTTTATATATGATGCTAAAAAATTTTTAAAAATCAGAAAATGTCCTAAAAAAATGATCATCTTAGTGAAAACCTAGCAATAGGCGCTTTGATGTATCTCCAAAAAATTTATATATTCTAAAAATACAAAAAAATTAAAAAATTAAAAAAATTGAAAAAGTGTCTTGGTGAAAACTTGGAAATAGGTGCCTTGGTAGCAAAAAATACAAAAAAATTATAAAAAGTCCTAAAAAAATTCTTCCAAGTGGTGAAAACCTAAAAACGGGGGCTACTTGAGGCCTTCGCACCCCTATTTCTTAGCATGCATCCTCGACACTTAGCCTTTCTCCGTCATGCCTTGTCCTTGTCACCTTCGTTTGGAATTGGTCTTTGTCTCTGTCTAGGGGACATCACCGTGTTAGCCTTGGTCTCTTGGATATGCTTGTCTTTAGGACACCTCACAAACGGTGTTTTTCAACACCAACCCAACTGTGTTTTTCAACACAACCCCTGACATCGAGTGTTTTTCAACACTTATCAGTTTGGTCTTATCCAGTTTGGTCATGTGATCTTACCTGCTTGCAAGAATTCAATCCTTACCCTCGAAACTCAGTATCAGTTTACACACTTACAATTTTTAAATGCAACACTTAATGCTTGAGATATGTCATGATTTTTTTTGTGTGCTGACTGTTATTGATTTTCGTTGAATGTCCTTGTCTAATAAGTCTTTCCATGATACATCGCTAGAAGACTTGGGGCATGGGGTATGTTTTTATTTTCTTTCTGCTTGTGGGTGTTGTCTTGAACCTCTTCAGTGTCTCTGGTTGTCTCCTTGACACACTTGGGAGATTTAAGGCATCATCCTTGACTATTTTTGCACAACCGTTCTCATGGTCAACCTGGCATTTATGCCTTGACGTGAGTGTGGTTTTGCTACATTAAATTGGGTAAGCTAACATTGCAGTCATCTTGACCTTTATGTCTTTGATGCTCATGTTAGAATCTTTCCACATTCCAATCCGATATAAATCACATTCATATCTTCATAGTTGCATTTTTTACTAGTGATGATTGTGTGATTGTCCGATGTCTGGTAATAATAGCCCAATGATGAAAATAAGTTCCTTACATTCTCTAATGAATGATGAACACAGCAAGTACACCTTTGCATTTTCATGTAGCTTGCATTATTTAGACTTCATGTTAAATTTGCACTTTTAGGCTGCATTATGAGTTTGAGAGGGTTTCCTTCATCTTTCTTGTGGACTTTTAGTCAACTGTGGTCATGTTTTGATCTTCATTTCCTTACCTCCTTTCGTGATCTCAATCAAAATTCCCTATCTTAAATAGTTGATTGATTTTGGGGCATCTTCTTTCTTAAGGCAAATTCTCTTTCTTCTCTCCATTTCTTTCCATTTCTTCCAAACTTCTATCTTCCATTCGCTTTCACCCCACTTCTTTTCTTCTAATTCAACCTTGGGGCATAATCTTTCTTGGTAAGCTACCTTAGTTCTATAATTCTTATATCTTACATCAAGAACCTTATCTTTAGTTCGATTTGATCAAATTTATCAATTTACTATTTCTCCTCTATCTCATTTTGATTTCGATCACGAGGGGTCAGCACCTACCAAACTTCAATGCTTGATTCAGCTTTATCAAATTTATCAATTGCTTCTCTTGGGGCAACCTTACTTGAGATTCTTATCTCTTATTTGAGACTTGACAATTACCTATTCACAAGTGTTGGCCTTATCTTTTTCAGTCTGCTTATCTATGTCCTGATGTGTTTCCATCCGTCAAACACACATTTGGGTTGTTTTGTGATCCCAAATTGATCTCACACTTCAATTCCATTCTTTGACTGCATGTGATCCCAAGTCGACCTCACATTAGTCAAAGAGGAGAAAATGTATGCACCCTAAAATGGTCGCCTAGACTTTGGGCCCCATTTATTCAATTTGTCAAATATCAATTTTCTGAATCAATGTTTTACAATATATTCAAATCAATTTCCTTGATCAAATCATAACTATTTCAATCATTTCAATAATCTCCTAAGGTTTAACCATGTCATCAATAATTTTATTTAATTAAAAGAAATAATCCCTTTTAAATAAATAAAATAACTTTATTTAATTGAATGTAATATCTCTTAAGTAAAATAAATTTATTTAATTAAAACCCTTTTTAATTAAATGATTTTATTTTATTTTATTAATATTCATCTTTTAATTAAATAACCTTATTTTATTTACTTAAAAGAGAATTATTCTTTTAAAATAAATAAAATCCTCTCAAAAGATCTTTTGTGATGAAAAAAGAAATAAGTGAAATAAAAATAAATAAAATAAAGAGATTCCTTTTCTCTCCACACTTTCTAAAATGAGATTTCTTTCCTCCTTTTGCATTAATCTCACATTGATCTTGGAGATGCATTCTTTTCATCAATTTCTTATATAATGAGTCCTCTCCTTCTCAATTAAAAATCTAAAATTTTCATATTATCATTATGCTGAAGATTTTTTTTTACAACATTAGAGTTTTAGAAATCATCATTTTAGATTGCACATTTAGTTTAATTTTCATATAGATTAATTAGTGAAGTAGTTTATTTCTTGTATTGCATATAGATTAATTTCAATAAAATAGTTTATTTCTTGCAATCATATAGTTTAATCTTCATTTCAATTAATTAGTTTATTTTCTTGCATTTGCAATCATATAGATTAGTTTTATTTGCATGCAAGAACTCGATTCAATGGAGATTAGCATTATTGCTTCTCCTCCTTGAATCTCTCATTCTGCGGTGTACTTGCATGGGTTCAATCTGAGGGCCCCTCATAATAATTCATGCACTCCATAGATAGAGAGCTGTGAATCAATATTCGAGAGCTCATTATTGGGTATTCTTAAATGCAAGGATTCACAGAAGTGTGACCATTTTCTATCACACGGCTTGTAGTGCTCTCTCCCGCCGATCTATCTCGACTCGTGCGTCAGTCAGCTCCTACTCTCTAACAGCTATGGTGATCCTCAGATGCTGCATCTCTACCTCTAGAGCCTGTATCTTGGCTCTCAGATCCTCTCCTCCCGCAGGCTGATCCTGCCTAATCTCTGCTTGTCGACGAGCTGGTCTCACCCTATCCTCATCCTCATCAACTGAGCTTCGACCCCATGACCATTTCTGGCCACCTGATCTGGAACCCTCTCCAGTCTCTCTCACTCTCCCTCTCCCCCTCCCACCATCTCCTTCATCTCCTCCATCCCCTCCATCGTCTCCCTCCTCTCCCTGAGCAGCTGGCTATGCATCTAGTACAGTAAATTGAGGGAATGGTGCCCTCCGCCGCTCTACTTTATAGGCCGCATCAGCCCCCACATCCGCCATATCTAGGAGATACTCCCAAGGCTCCCTCTGGACAACAACTATATCTTGTATTGCCTGCTGGTAATCCAGCATCGGCAGCCACCCATGCCCCTCCTCATCCCGGGCCCGTGCATATGTAGTCATCCCAGTCGACACCTGCTGCTACCGCCCAAATTGCCTCTAGACCTGAGTGATGCAGAACCTCTCCACTATCTCTGCATGTCAACCTACCAGTGGCCGGCTACCTAACATATAGCTCAACTTGTCATCTGCATTCCCCCATACCTCAACTGCTCTGTAAGGTCTCCATGTGAATGAGAAAAGCTCATCCAGTATCCTCTTATAGTAGGTCACATCTCTGCTATGAGAGTGTGACAAGAACCCTGTATACCTATATATAAATGGGTGCCTCCTCTCTCTCAGTTGTACCCAGGGGTGCACCATAGCAATGTCCTGCCATGCCCACACCTGTGCTAGAATGGCCCCACATGCCCAAGTTCTCCTATCTCAATACATGATCTCATGGAGCTCATGGTACATCTTCGCCAATATGGTTGTGCCCCATGCTAATCTCCATGGATGTGCCACCAGATCTACTAATAGTCTGCTCCATCCTAGTGGAAACCCCTTCTGACTCCTATTAGTCATGAGGGCCTGTGATATGATGGATGCTACAATACATGGTACTGGAAAATCTCTACCAAAATCGTTCATCAACCGATCCCAACTAACATGTCTATCTACAATAGTGACATCTTGAAACATGCCCTGGATGGCATGTCATCCCTCAGTGGCATCCTGATCATAGTATACCTGTGACATCACACAATCATGTCAGTTCCTATCATATGGAAACTTTACATTTATGACTATCTCTAAAACATGATTATACTTACAGGATCGCCATGGCTAGGCACTCAACTAATCCTGTACACATCCTCTAATGTGATCGACGCCTCTCCAGTAGGCAAATGGAAGGTGTTGTGCTCGTTGTGCCATCTCTCGACTAGTACAGTCAACAACCCATGATTCACTTGAATGTAGGGTAACTGTAGAAAATACCCAAATCCCATAGCCCTCAAGTTAGCCTTGCTCGGATCATCAAAATCTCAAACAAACCGCAACCCAGTCACCTTCGGTACTCTAATGAGTAACGCCGGGAAGTTCTCCTGCAAACCATCAAATCAAGCCAGATGTCAGAACATATCATGATGGATGTCTAAAAATCAATATACATCATCTAAAAATGCAAATTTGTTTGGACCCATGTCATTTTGCTCAAAAACACTAAAAGATATCAAATTTTTAAATTGAGCGATACTATTTTTTGTTAAAGTATCGTGCGATACTTTCTTCAATAGTAGTGTGATACTTTCTTTGCACATGATACTTCACATAAGATCGCATGATAGTTCGTTAGTTATCATGCGATACTGGTTTACATAGCCGCGCAATACTATTTGGACCCATGAAGTATCGCGCGATAGTTAGTCTCGAAGGGGGCGATACTTTTAAAGTATCGTGCGATATTTCACCTAAAACTAAAATTTGAAAATTTAAAAATTTAAAAAATGTGTTTAAAATGTATTAAAATCTCATAATGACTCAAACAAGGGCAAGTTTTTCTGAAAACATACCGGGGCACCATACTATAGAGGCCGGTTGTGCAACCGAGAGTGCTCAAACCGATGCCTGTGTACCGGAACTACTGCTTACTGGGCCATTTTTTTTCAAATTGATAAAAGTCAAATGATTTTGAAAATGACACTTTTTACCCCTTTTATAACACTTTGACTTTTTTGGCCAAATTTCAAAACACCTCAAAATTGCGCAAAAATTGCACCCCTGGCTAATTTCGACGTCCTGGATCCATTTTCAGACTTGAAATCAAAATTAGAGTTCATCTTGATAGTCAAAATTGCATTCCAATATTTCTCCTTCTTTTGTGCAGTTGGCTGACCATTTGAGGCCTAATCCTTCGATCTTTCTTGGGGCACCTTCATCTCCATGTCTTTCAAACTTCTATTCTTTTATTCATCCCCTACCCTTCATCTCTCTGAGGCTTTGATTACATCTTTATTCTATATCTTTTCCAGTCAAACCTAGTCAAACTGGGGCATATCTTCACTACTTGATGGTTATCCTATTGTACTTCACCTTCGATTATGATTCTTCATGATTTGATCAACCTTTATCAATTTGTTGCTTCTCCTCTACCTGATTTTGATTCTGAGGGGGCAGTACCTATCAGGTTAAATCTTTGATCTTCTTGATTCAAATATTTCATTCAGCTTATTGATCCAGCTTCGTCAATTAGCTCAGCTTGAGATTCTTATCTCTTATTTTGGACTTGATCCAGCTTCATCTTATCCAAAAGCCTATGTTTATGCTTTGTCCTGACTTGATTATCACTTAACAGCAATGGTGTTGATCCTGTCTTTCAGCCGACTTATCTTTGTCATGATGTGTTCCCATCGGACGCACACACGTCTAGGTTGTTTTGTGATCCCAAATCGATCTCACATTTTAATTTCATTCTTTGACTGCATGTGATCCTGAGTCGACCTCACATTAGTCAAAGAGGGGCAAATGTATGCACCCTAAAAAGGTCACCTAGACTTTGGGCCCCCATCCTTTCAATTTATCAATATCTTGAATCAATATTTTCAAAAATCAACATTTTTCAATTATATCAATTTCCTTGATCAAATCGTATTTCATCATTTTTGATTATTCCTTGGGCTAACCATTTTATCCTAAGTCTTTATTTAATCAAAAGCAATATTTCCTCCCCTTTTATTAAATAAAAA
Organism: Chamaecyparis obtusa; assembly: GCA_027943335.1. Classification (NCBI taxonomy): domain Eukaryota; kingdom Viridiplantae; phylum Streptophyta; class Pinopsida; order Cupressales; family Cupressaceae; genus Chamaecyparis; species Chamaecyparis obtusa. Next base: position 276,135 of record BSBK01012442.1, on the reverse strand, counting down.
GCCCCCACTTTTCCTCTTATCTTAAGTTGCACAAATAAAGCATTATTCTTATTTTATAAAAAGAAGAAAAGTATTTTTTGTCTCATATGGACACAAAAGTCAACTCTTATTTTCTCATTGGAAGATATTTGTGCACATGGATTGCTTCTCTTTTAAGCTCCACCCTTGATTAAATCTTTTGCCTCTTAATCTCCATGGTCCATTCCTTTTCATTTCTTATAAAAGGAGAGCTCTCTTCCTCATTTGCATGATCAATCTTTTTATGCTAATGTTATGCTGCAAATTTTCTAGGTCACTTTGGAGCTTTTGAAGATTTGGAGCATTCTTGGCTTTTGCATCTACATGCTTTCATAGTTTCATTTCTTGCATTCTAGTTTTATTATCATGGCATTCATAGTTTAGATTTCCTTTATGCTATAGATTAATCTCACATAGCTTAATTAGGAAGGATTGTAATACTTGTTCTTTCATTTCATAGCATAGTTGCATAGCTTGCATCTTCATTTCTAGTTTGCATTGCATTGCATTTCATTTGATTCTTGGGGATATTGGCATTCTTGCCCTTGTCTTCATTTGAATCTCTAATTGTATGGTTGACTAGCAAGGTCATAAGCTTCATCGCTCTAGCTGAGAGCAATTTTAATATCTTGCAACTCCATGCATAAAGAGCTCTAGATCACTTTCTAAGGTTTCCTATTCATAGATTCCCTTGGATATAATGACTTAGAGAAGTGCACTATTTAGAGTACACAACTGTAATATACTATGCTTTTATGGAGCTATGAGAAACTAAATTTTTTTTTCGACTGAACCAAGATATCATAGTTGATCCTAAACTAAAGCAACATCCCAAGGTGATTTTCCAATCCATAATATTTCAGCCCAATCTGAATCAGTGTACCCATGCAAGTTAATATCTACATTTTTATATTTTAACCCATATCTGTTTGTGGCATGAAGATACCTTAAGATGTGTTTAGCTACTACTAAGTGCAATTGATTTGGTTCACACATGAATTGACTAAGTGCATTCATTGCATAATAGATATCTAGTTTGGTGTTCACCAAGTACATCAAAGATCCAATTATTAGTCTATAGAGAGTAGGATTTGTAGGTTCTAAGTCAATACCTACTTCTTTTAACTTGTGCAGATTTGTTTCCATTAGAGTAGACATAGGTTTGCAATCCGTCATCCTGAATCTTTTTAGGATGTCAATAGTATACTTCTCTTGATTTAGTATAATGTCATTTGCATGCTGTCACACTTCTAAACCTAAGAAGTAGTGAATAATTCCTAAATCCTTCATGTCAAATTCGGATGCTAGATCTTGTTTGTACTTAGTGATGAGATGATCTTCTCTTGTGATTAAAAAATCATCAACATAAAGAATAAGAATCAACATTTCTCTATCTATTACCTTGAAGTAGAGATTTGGATCTACGTCATTTTTGGAGAAACTAAGTTTTAATAGATAATGATCTATTCTTTCATACCACATTCAAGGAGTTTGTTTGAGGCCATATAGTGTGTCAATTTAGAAAGGGCTCATAAATGAGAAGAAGTTGGCGGATGTTTAGCTAGTCAATTAAAATTAGGTACCTCAAAATTCATACAAGAATTTCATCAAGGAATGCAAAGCACTAAGAAATTGGTAGTTTCTCGGGATTGCAATACCTGAACCTTGCAAAAAAAATTGGAGGGAATGGTGCCAAAATCAATAGACCGACTTAAGAGTTGTGAAAGCATTGACATGTCTTTCAATGGATTGTCTGATCCAGTGCCACCTTCTATTGCAAATCTCACCATGGGTTTTTGTTCCTTACGAAATCGATGTTGCAATAGCAACAGTTCAACTACAATTTATTCAACTGTAAAAATTGTGAGACCCACGATTCTTAATAGACCAACCATGTGACATCAAAGAAGCATACGTAATGTCTGATTATATCATTCTTCTATTTAAATTGTGCAAATGTAAAATAAAAGTATAAAATGTGAAACCCATAATCCTTAATGGGTAGTCCATCTTTCATGAAAGAAGCAGAAAATGTTTCATTCCAATACCTAGTAGAATAAAAAAAGAAACATATCTTCATTTTCCGTGTGGTTTCAATCTGCCTTAAAGCTCCTTCCTGCACGACGAGACTTTTCATGAACCCTTTAATGCTCTTGTCCATTGTCGTGGGATAAGATCCAAATGCACCTTAGTATGAAACAATAATAGAGCACCATTTCTCTAGTCGACATTAAGAAAGAACACTTTATTCAACTGTACATCAGTGTGTAATCAATGTTATCGACTATTTATGAAGCGTGACTTGTGGGAAGGGTCAGTCAATGGAATTTTCAAGATGAATGGTAGATATAAGGGAACATAAATTGTGTCATGTTTTTGGTTTGGACTCTTTCTGCAACTACATCTCTCAGAATTGAAATTAGTATGGACCCTGCATCAACTGGCTGATTTTTCTGGTCAAGACAGAGGTAGCTTCTTTGGTGTGAATTCAAACATTGATATTTTGCGTAAAAATTGACTTCTTCGCTAGTTGAAAAATATATTTTGAAATCGAAAGAGGGCTTCCCTGTTGGTTCAGGCCACCCAATACTCAAGAGAATAGAGGTCCACCACCATTCTTTTAAATATCTCTTATCGGTGATGACAAGAAGTGCTTTTACACTTGACTTAGCCAAATGATTGATTTCTTCCAACACCCACACACCCTGTGAGCTGCATTCCTCAAATTTTAAGCTACTGTCAATGCTACTGTGGAAAGTATAAAAATATATAGTCTGAAAATATGGACAAATTTCAGAGAAACAATAGTGATAGTGCATCGAAGTCTAATAATGTTGAGAGACTATTCAAGTTGTTTACATAAATATAAGTAATTGTTATTTTTGAAAAAAGAAATTAGCATAAGAATACTTGTTTTTGATACTAAAAGTAGTAAAAAATAAGAGGTTGTTTTACAGTACATACGAAACCAGTATCAATAAATTGACATTTTCAGCACATTAACAACACATAAACCAACCACCAAGTTTTTCCTCTATCAAAAACAATATAAAGTCTAACAGTATTAATTCTACCAACATACCAGTCTACCCTGCAGAGTTATCATAAATCTTCGTTAATCCATAAAAGCCACATAATAGAAAAAGTCTAAAACATGGAACTTAACCATAAAATTCCTGAAAATACTAAGGCCATCGAACAACTTTAACAAAAAAAACCAAAAAAAAACAGAACCATGGACCGGAGCTAATTCTTCTTGCGGTTGGCAGGCTTGGAGAGGAGCATCCAAGCCTTTCCCAGGTTTATTTAAGCTTGACTAGGCACCATAAGGACATGACCAAGCATGGAGTGCCCCTCATAAATATGAATAAAGGATATCACGTTAGATGATTTACAATAAACAAATTTCACTTCCACTATTTTGGGTAAATTCTATCAAATTTTTTATACATTTTGGTGTTAAGTTTTATTATAGCTTCATATCTTTTTTCACTTGTTTCATTTTTATTTGTATATATATTTATATATTTTATTAATCATTTATCTATTTTTCATCTACAAGATCGAATTTTGAACTAACAGAGAAGCTGTCTTTGCCTTTGTCTTGACCAGATAAATCAGCGAGTCGACGCGGGGTCCACACCAATTTCAATTCAGAGACATTTGTATGCGAGGTCCAAACCAAAACCACTGACACAATTAATGTTAGTTCAAAATACCATTGACTGACCCTTCTTGAAAATCCCATTGACTGACCCTTCCCACAAGTTACGCTTCATAAATTGTCGGTACAATTGAATAAAGTGTTCTTTCTGAACGTCGACTAGAGAAATACTGGTCTACTGCTGTTTCATACTGAGGTGCATTTGGAACTCATCACACGGCAATGTGAAAAGAAATGTGAGATGGAACGTACTCCTTTCCGTGAGGTACACGATAAATGACTATCTACATTTTCCTCCTCCACCAAGTCTTGTTCACGTTTTTACCTTCCATTGTAACACTTCTTCTCCTTAGACGCATCAATTGAAGAACTATGGAGAAGAAGAATGTGGGAAGGGAAAGGAATGTATATACGCTCGTAGGTCTTCTTATGCTTATTTTAAATCGTTCCCATTCATCGAGTCTTGATACTCTTCGCCCTGGCGATTCGCTTGCTGCAAATCAGGTCATAATTTCAAAGAATGGCAATTTTGAATTGGGATTCTTCAGCCCAGATCATACCAATTTTTATATTGGAATCTGGTATGCCAACATGACAGAGATGGCGATCGTTTGGGTGGCAAACAGGGAAACTGCGGTGAACATTAACTCCATATCGGGATATGCAGAGGGCGTTTTTAATGTGTCGAGCGACGGCTACCTTGGACTCTTTGACGGCATGGGTGCGCTCGTTTGGTTGCCGAATGTGACAAAGAAGGCGTCCCGTGGTGTAATCTTGGATTCTGGTGATTTTGTGTTGTTTGGAGGCGACAATCTGTCTGAGATTATTTGGCAGAGCTTCGACCATCCCGGAGATAGCTGGTTGCCGGGTATGAAGTTGCACAGAGGCCAGAAGTTGTTGCCATGGAGGAATCCTCTCGACCCAGCTCCCGGACTTTTCTCCTTTCAAATGGATCCTTCTGGGGCCAGAAAATTCGTGCTACGCTGGAATAATTCTGTTCAGTACTGGGAGAGGCAATTTGGGGATGTCGAGAATTTCGGCCTCCGCATACAAGATGACTACAGCTCTGAATCGTATCTCACTTATACGTCTTCAGTGCATCCGTTTATGCGCGTAGTCCTAAACATGAACGGAATATTAACAACGGACTATTATGCCAATTTCAGTCGGCAGAAGGGACATAGTTTGATCAATCAATGTGACGTGTACAACTTCTGCGGCGTTTATGGAAAGTGCAATAGACGTGCTAATCAGTATGCTTGCAGCTGTCTAGAAGGTTTTAATTCCTTGGATTCGCACGAATGGTGGTCGAGCAGCTGTGGACGCGAGTTACCCTTAAACTGTGATTCCCAAAACGGCAGCACCGATGGATTTATTGAATCCAATGTGTTGTTGCCTGATAACCCTGCTTATTCATACCCTGCAGTACGGACCAGAAAAACGTGTGAGACACTGTGTCTCCACGATTGCTCGTGTACTGCGTTTAACTTCACTGCGCCTGCAGGGCCCTGTCAAATATGGTCCGGGGATTTGTTCAACCTGCGAAACTCGTGGGAAGGTGAAGCTCTCTTTGTTCGCGTAGCTAATGTTTCCAGATTTGAGCCACATCCTTTGCTCTCCTCTCAACGCAAAACAACTCCTATTCTGGTAGTAGTCACGGTCTCAGTCTCAATCTCATTGCTGGCGGTTTCGGTCATTGCTTTGCTTATTAGACGCCGACTGTCGCGGAGGCGCCGTGGATTAAGTTTCACTGTAGGCTTTGAGGATTCCTCCATCACTTCCCTTAGAATGTTCAGTTACATGGAGTTGAAGACGGCAACGAGGAATTTCAAATATAAGCTTGGGAGCGGAGGATTCGGGTCAGTTTTCAAAGGAACTCTAACAGACACTACACCTGTGGCTGTGAAGAAGTTGCAGGGTTCAAGACTTGCTGAAAAACAATTTCGGGCTGAAATAAGTTCTGTCGGAAATATTCATCATGTGAATTTGATCAGGCTTAGAGGATTTTGTGCACAAGGAAAGCGCAGGTTGCTTGTTTACGATTGCATGCCCAACGGCTCTCTGAATTCTTTCCTCTTCAACAGTAATTCTGAAAGCCCGCCGGAGGAGACACTTGACTGGAAGACCCGATTTGGTATCGCAGTAGGCATTGCAAGAGCCTTACATTATCTCCATGAGAAATGCATAGATTGCATTATTCACGGTGATGTCAAACCTGAGAACATTCTTCTTGATGCCGATTATTCTCCCAGACTGGGGGATTTTGGACTGGCAAAGCTTTTTGGTAGAGATTTCAGCCATGTGCTGACGACAACAAGAGGAACGAGAGGGTATTTGGCTCCCGAGTGGATCTCTGGTCTTCCCATCACTCCCAAGGTCGATGTCTACAGTTTTGGAATGACTCTTCTGGAGATAATATCAGGACGAAGAAATCTGGACTTGAGCGTGGAAGAGTCAAGTATGTATTACTTTCCCGCCTGGGCTACAACGGAGATTCAGCAAGGGAAGATGATGAATATTGTGGACAAAAGGATTGTAAATAATGCATGTGTCGAAGAGGTGAGAAGAGCTACCCTGGTGAGCTTGTTATGTATTCAAAATGAGGAGAATGCAAGGCCAAACATGGGTGAAGTCGTGCTCATGCTGGAAGGGATCACCGAGGCCCATGAAGTCGCACTGCCAGTGGCAACCAACATGGAGGACCATGAAACTGATGCAAGGAGCACTGATAGCGATTGAAGTGCTTGTGGTGCCTAGTCAAGCTTAAATTAAACCAAGTCAGGTCCACTCTTTGAATATTTCACCTTGTCAAGGCGTTCTTCTCGCCCTTACGGAAATAAACAATGCTAGGTGGCTGAAATGTCTATTTAAGAAAAATATTGTAATTTCTCGCGAAACTTCTTGTTGGTTGGGATTTGTTTTGTTTCTTCTTTTTTTATTATATCATAATGTTAACATATATTACACAATTTATATGGAGTGAAATAGAATAATATTTTGAATGGTTAAGGTGAAATAAAATAAAAAATAAAAGCAGTTCAATTGAAAAAGAAATATAGAATTTGTCTTTTTAAATTAAAAATAATATCTTTATTTTAAATACATGTCACATCTAGATATTTTTAGCTAGTATCATAGAATAATTACCTAGAACAATCATATACAATGATTAAGAATTACAACACAACATGAGTGATCTCCTCCTCTTTTAAAGTGTTTGATATCCTTCTATGAAAAATGACACTCTCTCTTTCTCATGATGAGAATATCAATAAAATTTAGAATTGCCAAAGAATTTCCCACTTGATACTCGTCCTATAGTGCCTCCCTTATATTGAACTGATCCATCTCCATTTACCTATGCACTAAACAATATGATAGTGTAGTTTGACGTAAAGACATGGCAGGTTCATTGGTGATTAGTTAAGTTTGGTAGTTGTTCAATTGAGAGGTGGCAAGAGAGGTTTCATGCCACCTCTTCGATATGCTACATTTTCACAATCTTTAATCTCGCCATTACTTGAGTTTCTATTTGAATAGTTTACAATGTGGAAGGTTGTTTCCTTGCAAATTACCACATGTCAAGGTTAGAAACTTGAGCAGGAACTTATTCCTTTCTAGGAATGTATTTGCTAGTTATCACCATGTTTTCTTAATGTTTATTTCACGTTTTATATTTATTAATTATTATTTTCTATCTAACATAAGTTGTGTGTTTAAAAAAGAAATGCTTAAAAAAATATCAATGTTTAGAGCTTCATTCACAAAAAGCAATGAACATAGGAATTTATATAAGGAGGTTGTGACAATGCCCGTCTAAACAATCAATATTTTGTGATGACAAGCATCATAAATTACCATAAATTCGACTACTCTCTATTGAAAAATCAAAGAAAAAAAATTGTTGTCTATTATGATATACATTTTGATGATAACAATCAATATTTTAACACTTCTTGTAGCCATGTAAATTGATTCATTCCATCATTCGTAAATAGAGAAACTATTATCTAGAAATAAAGAATATATATATGAAAAAGTGTACCAATACAAATAGATAAATGATTAATAAAATATATAAATATATATACAAATAAAAATGAAACAAGTGAAAAAAGATATGAAGCTATAACAAAACTTAACACCAAAATGTATAAAAAAAATTCATAGAATTTACCCAAAAATAGTGGAAGTGAAATTTGTTTATTCTAAATCATCTAACGTGACATCATTTCTTCATATTTATGAGGGCCAGTGCATGTTTGGTCAAGTCCTTATGGTGCCTAGTCAAACTTAAATAAAGTTGGGAAAGGCTTGGATGTTCCTCTCTAAGCCTACCAACCGCAAGAAGAATTAGCTCCAGTTAAAGTTGCTCAATGGTCTTAGTACTTTCAAGAATTTGATGGTTAAGTTCCATGTTTTAGACTTTCTCTGTTATAGTCTTATGTGGCTTTTATGGATTAATGAAGACTTATAATAACTCTGGTAGGGTAAACTGGTATGTTGGTAGAGGAGAACGTGAGGCCAAGCATGGGTGAAGTCGTGCTCATGCTGGAAGGGATCACCGAGGCCCACGAAGTTGCACTGCAAGTGGAAACCCACATGGAGGACTACAAAATGGATGCAAGGAGAAGTGACAACAATTAAGTCCTTATGGTGTCTAGTCAAGCTTAAATAAAGCCAGGCAAGTCCAATCTTTGAATATTTCACCTAATAAAGGTGTTATTGTTGCCCTAACAGAAATATATAATGTTAGGTAGTTGAAATATCTATTAAAAAATAAACTATTGTAATTTCCCACAATCAACTTGTCGTTGGTTGGGGCACTAGTTGAAAAAATCTACTCAAAGTTTTTATATTCTCGTGAAGAATGGATAATATAAGTTGTTTCCAATTTTTTATTATTATATCATAATATTAATATATATTACATAGTTTACATAAGAGGAAGTGAAATAGAATTTAACATTTTAAATGTTTGAGTTAAAACTAAAAAGGCAAAAGTAAAATCAATCAAACTAATAAGTTATTACTATTACGTTAGTATAAGAATGAGATAAATTATAATTAAGTGGATGATCCTATTCATTCAACAAATCTTAGATATCATATAGGTTTCCTAATCTTTTTGTAGATGATTGGCCTCTAAAGCAACCTCATTGGGTTGCACTTGGATTTATAACATAATATTAAAGTAGATACTTGAGCTTTATTGTACATGAAAAAGTGTTTATCCACATTCAAACTAGGAAAGAAATATAGAGTTTCTATAATCCTAAATTGAAAATAGCATCTCTATTTTAAAAGTATGTCATAGCTAGGTATATTTAACTAGTATAATGGAGCAATCACCTAGAAGAATCATATGCGATGAGAAAGGATCAAGACAATTTAGCTTTTAAAGAAATCATATATCTAATACCAAGAAAAAAAAAATCTTTTTTTTTTTCCAAATGACCATATAACGAATAATATAGAGCTAGCACACCCAAATGAGCTAGTTGGGATCCCATAGGAATAGCCTAATAAAGAACACATTTAGCTAAATGAGCCAACTTGCGCTGAACCAAAGTGGTCCAATTTTTTTGAGACATGTATTAATAGTGGGAGGTAGAGGACTCAAGACCCCACCTTACAACATCCTAGGATCAACTAATAGACCAAAATATATCTTCAACAATAGACAAAATTGCAAGAATTATATGCTTCAAGAATGCAAGAATTATTGATTGGGTATTGGATGAATATAAAATCTACAATGAGAGGCTTTAATTAAAATTGCAAGGTGAGACAAATGATTAGACAACATGTTGACATGTATCTTATTCTTATACAATGAGCTAATAATGTATGAGGGTGGAAAAATAAACCTTCTTTCACATACACCAATTAAAATGCTATGAAGCAAAATTGAAAACCTACAAACAAGAACTTGATTTCTTTATTCAACAATGTAAGAAATGAGACCATGTTTCTACAAATAAGTGAATCTGCGATATTGTAACCTCATGAGCTTATTAAAATTATTGAAACCTAATTTAAAAATTAGTCCAACAAAAAACAAAAACTTTATTAATACTAAATATATAAATTAATGAATATCTTTAATGAATATTCATTAATTTATATATATTTTTACTAATAGAATATTGATCTTTGTTCAATTAAAAGTTTTAAAACAATTACCTAATGATCACAAGCTTATGTAAAACAATGAAAACCTAAAAATGATATCACTTGGATCATTTTATTTTTCCTCATGTTGCCGACAATGCTTCTCCTTGGTTGCCATTTGCTAGGGTTTGCAGTCTTTCAAAGCTTTTTCTCTGCTGTTAGTTGTGCTCTTCCAGCCATACTGTTGTTATTATATTGCTACTTGATGCCTCATTTAGTCTTTAGACTGTTGTGTGTCACTGTGTTTTTTTTCTAGCTCCCAACCGTTGCTGCTTCCATGAGGGTTTGGGGACTTTGGGAATTTACTGTTGCATACCGCCATGGAAGGAAGATGTGTAGGATCTCTGAGATTTTGGTGAAGTTATTCTAACAGTCCTACTTTGCAGCTCGAACTCCTTCAGATTTTAATTGATACAAGTTGCACTTTTTTATTTATGTTATAATCTTCTATATAACTTTTGATTGTTTCATTTTCTATTTGTTACCATGTTGAAAATGGTGATCTAAGTTTCGAAGAAGCCTCTCCTATCATCAGTTGTTTATGTTAAGGAAAACATTTATTTATTATCTTTGTTTCATGCAATGTTTTTCCTTCAGCACCTATTTTCCTTTTACTTCCGTTGTCATAAGGCATATTGAGCTCGTTGCTGACAGAGACTGAGCCATTGTTTCTTCCAACTGTTCTTTTTCTTTAGAGGGCTACTGTCTCCACGCTGCCTGTTTGTGTCTTTCAAAATGTATCTGGGTTTCTCTGGAACTGCATCCTTGGGTTCTTCTGTAGTAATGCATCCATACTTATCAAATCAAAAAAGATTTATATTAAAAAAAAACTTTGGAGCGCCTTTGCCACTTTACATAATCATGTTCTTCTAATTGGTGCACATGTAATGAAAAAGCCACAAATTCTTGAAATCTACAAGCCCGTCTGATGCAAAAAAAAAAAAAAACTCCTTGCATTTGCCAATGTTTATTCTGTAACTCTGAGGCGGGTTTATTCACCTTTTTCTAGCTAAAAATGGGTTCATTCATTCGGTTGTTGTCATGCTTAGGCAACCACTTCATCATAGTTGTAATTGTATTTTGGGAGTTTTGAGGCTTGAGAGCCTTCTGGATATTTGATAACCACAACCCTACGAATGTATTGAAGCTGTAAAACCTGTCACTATGAATTATCACTCCTTTCAAAGATACAATCCACTTAAAATTAAAACACAGCTATAGATTTTCTTTACACCTCTTTGTATTTCTGCAATGGGAATTTATTTCGTACCTGTTATCACTGATATTATGAACAATCATAACGGTCTCTTGAAGAAATATATTTGACAGAAAAAAAATGTTATTTCTTTACAATAAATATTAGTTATTTTACTTGAAGCATCTCTAATACTAAAATAAACCTGGAACTTAATTCTCATTCATAAATAACCCATTGTTGTTTCTATGGCATGAAATTTTTATGTGTATTTCTTCCTTATTTGATCTGCACTCTTAAATCTGAAAAATGATGACTGAACAAGCCTAACTGAAGTAGTTGTCTTTCACTTGCCAACACTCTATATTTAGTGACTGACACTCAACCTTAATTACATATATGTATGCCCCTTAAATGGCTATGATTTTCTATTATGGTGCCTTGTGTCTTTAAATAATGCCTCGTGCCATGTGGTTAATATTGACTTTGAAATTCTATGCATAGTTTTCCTTGACTAGATAGATGATGAAAATGACTTGGTGTCTACTATCTGTTCATGGCTAGCATTGCATCATTTCATTTGTGTACCTAACCATGAGTGTAGCTTTTATTCCTTTTTAACTATCACTACACCATCTCTCTATTCTATATCTTGGTATTAGTAACAATTTCCCTCATCATCTTCAGATTTATGTTGTCTCGAGGTTGATAATTTGGATAATGGAGACTTAAATGCTTCTTTTTTAACAGTCACAACACAACCTATACTAATTACATATATTAATTTTCTTTGTATTTTTTGTTCCTTTTTTAATGTCTCATTGCAATGTGCACTTAAAAATCTGTTATCTCATGATTATTCTATCACTTCATAATATTTCCATAAATAACACAGTTGTTTGATATTCTGAAAATATTAATTGTAGCAGTATTTTGACCTATTTTGATGCACCTTCTTTTTGGCTCACATATTTTTCACATTGCATAATTGTGAGAAAATTGTAAGGGCTTTTGTAGCAGAGATTTTTCAACATTGATCATATTGATACATCAGTTCCTTCTCATTGGTTTGAGTGCAATTTGTGGATTTTCTTGCTTTTATATTATGTTATCCTTCATTTAATCTATATTCCTTGTTGCATATTCAAATCTTGATACTTGTTATTACAGTTCTTTGTTTGTGACCTAGTTCTTTACAGAAAATTGGTGAAACCTAGTTTCCCTTTCAAAGTGAAAGATGTCAGGTCCTTGCATAGAATCATTGTTGTAATTACATGTTTGTCTAAGTATTGAGAATCATCACTATATTATGTGATTCATGTTGATTCATTGAAAGTTACATATAAATTGTTTGGTGTATCACCTCATTTAGTTTGTAGGTATTCATCTTTTTATCATCCCTTTATCCCCACATATACATTTAGTTTTAGGTGTTCACTATTTAGGAACCAACCTATCTTCCAGTGATTCTTTTCTCATTTTAGGACAACCCACCACCCAAGAGAGTTTCCATGTTTCAACAGGATAGCTAGATTTTATTATCAAAGCTAAAGGTGCAATCCTGATTACCAATAGTTTTTGGCACGCTTGGTGGGACTCAAATTGCTTCTCAGTTCCCTGAATTATAAAGTTTTATTACTTTTTTGGTGTGAACAGCAATATTCCAAACTTTTTGAAGGCATTTTCTAGCACCTGGCAACTCTATTTTAAAAGTTTATTGCACATATAGTTGTAAATTTAAGTGTTCATTTTAATGAGAAGAACTCCAACTAGATCAAACAAAGAGGGTTTTGTATACTAGAAATTTTAGCTAGGTAGAAGGGGAAGTAGATCAACCAGAAGAGGAAGAACACTAGAAGATCCAAGAGGTAGATCTTCTTTATTTGGTTTTGATTTTTCATCATTAGATAATCCTATTTTTGAAGATTAGGCTACAAATTTAGATGAACCTGAGGTAATTATTGAAGATATCAATTTTCCTGAAGATTTAAGTGTTCCTGATAATTCTAGATCAGAATTACTAATTTTTTAAGAGTTACCAAGGGATCTTTTTGCTTCTAGAGCATCTACAAGTGGTACTAAAGCAACTCCTCAAAGTTTGTAAACATATCAAAGGAAGGTAGTTCATCACACTCAGCCTTTTGTAACACCTAAAAATTCAACAACAAGTACCACCAATTCATCAAATGACCTAAAATTTTCCATTTGTAGCTTTTAATGATGGCAACCCATTATGGATTGCTACTCATCATGATATTACACCAGCAACACTAAAGGGTTTGCCATATTTTACTAGTGACAATAATGTTTCAAAAATTGAGCATATTAAGAATGTAGCCACTCTTTGTGGATTACATCAAGTCACACATGATGATGTGGCATTGAAACTACGAGAATCCTCTCTCAAAGGTAAAGCTTTAATTTGGTCCAGAGGTTTTGCAGTTAATTCTTTGCTACGTGGGATGATTTGGGGACTATTTTGATTAGTAAATTTGAAGATAAGTCTGATAATCTTTCATTGGTTGAGCAATTGACTACGATTAAAAGGAATCTTAATGAGCTTATTTCTTATTTTAACTTTCATTTTCAGCATACTTGGGACATAATTCCAATATCTATTAAACCTTATAATGATTATGCATTTTTATTCTATTTGAAAGCTTTTAACAGTAATATTTCAGTGATGATTCAGTCCATGGGTGGAAATAATTTACCAAATACATTTGACATCACTGTTAGAGCTGAGAACAGCTTGACAAAAGCTGGTAAGTTACCTCCTAGGCCTCCAATGCCTTAGTTTGTAGAAGTACAACCAATTGTACCGATTGTTGTACCACCAATAGCAGTTGTTCCACCATTGCCAACATTACCAGCATTTGATATGCAGATTGCAGTAGAAGAACATGCTGCTACAACTCCTTTTAGAGAGCTAAAAGAGCATAATTTGGAGTTGAAGGACAAAAGTGACAATATGATGAGGACTTTGCAAAGTTATGGAAATGAAATAACGAGCTTGAAGAGGCAACAAGGCTAATACAATAGACCTCCCAAAGCTTCTTATCAATAGAATAGGCAATTTAATCAAGCCTCTGGTTCAAACCAACCATGCCAAGATCAAGGACAACAAAGGAAAATTTACAATCATAGGGCTGGTCAACCTTATAACTATTCAAATCCTAGTACTTCTAAGGAGTTGGTAGTTGTTCCTCAGAATAATTATGCACAAGAGGAGGAATGGTGTAATACTTGCAATGCAAGCTATTTTTGGCTTGATTGTCCTCATGCGCTTGAAGCTAGGAGGCAAGATATTCTAAAGGGTCAATTGACAAGCGTACCAGGAGATGCTGATCAGGATGATTAAATATAGCCACAAGGTAATCGAGATGTTACTTTGATGAATTTTAATGCTTATGAAACTATTTTAGCAGCTAATTTTGACCAAAATCAAGTATAGAAGCCTGTAGCAGTAGGTACAAGGTCCAAAACTAAGGTTGCAAGTGAACATAAACAAGTTGATAAAGTACAATAGCCTATTATTGTGCCACAAAAACAAATATTAAAAGGAAAAAAAAAACAAATTCAAGCTCAAGAAGCAACTTTGCAGCCATTACAACCAACAAAATAGCTTGTTATTCCAAAACAACAACAAAAGGTTAGTAGCCCATAATTTTAATATTGTTGATCATTTAAAGAAAATGTGTGTTCTTGTATCATTTGGGATGTTTTAGCACTTCCAGGTCAAAAAGATATGCTACAAGAAGTATTGCAATCACTTGCATTAGCTGGTGATGCTTTGAAATAGAAAACCCCTAAGGTTCTAATAGCTGCAAATGCAACTTCAACCCAACAACCACCAAAGTTGGTTAAACCACCACCTATTTACATCACTTTTATAATAGGACACCACCTAGTACATAATTGTATGATTGATTCAGGTGCTTCTAGCTCGGTTATGCCAACAAAGATTGTAGACATCTAGGCCTTGAATATGAGCCAATTGAAAAAGGTGTAGTTCAATTAGATGGGACAGCAGTTGACACAGTTGGAGTTATAAGAAACCTTGATCTGACTATGCATGCTTGTCCTAGTTTTTCAGTTCCTATAGATTTTTTTTATTATAGATTTACCTCCTAATTTTTCTATTTGTCTATCACGAGATTTCACTATCAAAATAGGAGGTTATCTATCTACAAATTGGTCTCACATGCTTTTTCGCACTAGGTATGGTACTAAGGTAACTATTTCTTCAGAGCTTATTGCAAAATTCTATATTGAGCCACATTTTAGTGGTACTAAAAATGGAACAACAACTGTATTATTTGATTAAGAAGAAATTGATGCTATTCGTGAGTCTCGAACACATATAGATCAGATTCCTGACATATTGTTAGATGCATGGGCTACAAAAAATGTTAAAATTTCTGATGAACAGATTGAAGAGCCAAATTTGGGCAATTATGTCATTCATGAGATTACTGATTTCATGCCAAGTGTCATAAAAGGTACAAATTTGGATTTAGAACAATAACCTAATACTGTTTGGAAATTATTTTTTGATGGTTCACGTAGAAAAATAGGTGTAGGAGGAGGTTGTATGGTGATTTCACCAGCAAATGAAAGGTACTATGCATCTTTCAGATGTACTTTTAGTTGTACCAATAACATTGTTGAATATGAGGCACTTGTGCATAGATTAAAATGGGCTATCAAAAAAGGTATCAGTTGTTTGCAAGTTTTTGGTGATTTAAAACTTATTGTTAATCAAGTTATAAACATCCATACAACTAAGGATCATTTATTGAAAAGTTATAAGCATGTTGTATGGGATTTAATTGAAGGATTTGAAGCTTTTAACTTGCAATATGTAGCTAGAAATGAGAATAAACATGTTGATAGACTTGCAATAGTTGGTACACAATATGACATTCCAACTAAAATTGGTAAAGATGAAGGGCTAAACTATGTAAAAGTGATTGTTAGGCCTGTTGTTCCTAACAATGCAGAAAGTTGGCAAGTTTTTGAATTTGACCAACATATTGTTAATTTTTTAAGAGAAGAGGTTGAATTTACACAACCAAACTAGCAGAAATTACAAGACCAATATGAGGACCAAATTATTCAGTTAAGGACAAACAAGCTACCCAAGGGTCTTGTGACCTTAGAATCAATCTTTAATATTGATGACCAGCTGAAAAAAGATAAATCCAGCTTGTAGATTAAAGAAGAACACTGTGAAGAAATTGTTGTTGCAAAAGACAAGGTACTAAAAATTGGGAAGGTATGTACACTTGAAGAGCATCAAATATTTGTTAGTTTATGCAATGAATTTCATGATATTATTGCCTAGAATTATTCAAATTAAAAGGCTTTGACCCTAGTATTTCTCAGCATACCATTGAGTTATAACCAAGAGTGAAACTAGTTAGGCAAAAATAGAGACCAATAAATTCTAAGTTAGAACCTCTTATGATCAAGGCATTAAATAAGCTGATAGAGAGCAATATTATATTCCCAATTAAACATACTTCTTGGATATCTAATTTGGTTCCAGTTATAAATAAAAATAGAGAAATCAAATTGTGTGTGTTATTTCCATGATTTAAATAGATCTTCATTGAAGGATAGACATCCTTTGCCTTCAATGGAGTAGATTTTACAGGTTGTTTCAGGATTTGAACGGTTTTCATTACTTGATGGCTTCTCTGGTTATAACCAAATTTTGGTAAAGGAAGAGGATAGGTTTAAGATAGAATTTACTACCAAATGGGGAACTATGGCTTATCAAAAGATGTCATTTAGTTTGTCTAATGTAGGTGCAACATTTTAGAAAGTTATGGATAAAGATTTCATGAATTTAATGTACATGTTTGTACTTGTTTACCTTGATGATATTACTATTTTCTCAAAGAATGTCTTAGATCATTTTCAGCATTTAAGAGTCATCTTTGAGAGATGCAAAGAATATGAAATTTCTTTAAATCTCAAGAAAAGTGTATTTGGTGTCCATGAAGGTAAATTGCTAAGATTTATTATTTCTAAAGAGGGTATCACCATTGAACCTGAAAGAGTAAGTGCAATTTTAGCCCTACCACTTCCAGCTCATAAAAAGGGACTCCAAAGTTTTTTAGGAAGGATTAATTTTGTGAGGAGATTTATTCCAGATATTGTTGAATTGTTAATGCCATTAACAACTATGCTTAGAAAGAATATGGTTTTTAGCTAGACAAAGGAAGGTAAGTGCAGTTTTGAATTTATTAAAGAAGCATTGGTTTCTCCCCTACTTTGTTAAATCCTTATTTCTCAAAATATTTCATATTATATGCTTATGGAAACATTGATAGCATTGTTGCTATGTTAGTTCAGAAAAATGATGAAGGTTTTGAGTAGCCATTAGCATTTTTCAGTCAAGGTCTTAAGGATTATGAGATGCATTATTCACTTGTTGATAAACATGTTCTTGTTGTAATAAGAAGTTTGAAGAAATTCAGACACATGCTTTCCAACAATAAAAATAAATTAATGGTTGTGCATCCTTCTGTTAAGAATTTTTTATTGAATAAGGACTTTAATACCAAAAGAGCTAGTTGGATTACCAAGGCAATGGAGTAGGACATCGAAATCAAGGTCACCAAGCTAGTAAGAGGTAAGGGTTTGTGTGAACAGCTTGCAGAAAATGGAGATAACACTCCAAAAGCTGATTCTGATATTATTTTAGCTTTAAACAATGGTGAGTTCAACTTGTTGTCCCTAATTCTCATAATGATTGGGTAGATGATATGATCATCTTCTTACAAACAGGACATTGTCCTAAAGGTTTGGAAAGGTCAAAATGAAAGTACTATAGATTGCAATCCATTCCTTACTGTTTATTAAATGATATATTGTTTAAAAGGGACTTGCAAGGTGTTTTGATCATATTCTACATCAATTTCATGAAGGGCCAGCTGGAGGTCATTTTTCACCAAGAGCTATAGCCCTTAAGGTGATGAAAGTAGGTTACTATTGGCCAAGTGTGTTTAAGGACACACACTTATGGGTAAGAAAATGCAAAGAATGTGCATTTTTTGTTGGAAAAGAGAAATTAGTAGCCCTACCTTTGCAGCCTATTCAGGTGGACCAACCATTTATGAAATGGGGTCTTGACTTTATTGGCGCAATTAACCCACCTTCAAGTACAGGTCATAAGTGGGTATTAACAACCACTGATTATTTCACTAAGTGGATTGAATCAGTTTCTCTTAAAGAAGCAAATGAGACTGTTGTTTTGAGTTCTTATAATGATTTAATTTGCAGATTTGGTGTACCAAATTTGATTATTTCAGATAATGCACTTGCATTTATAGGAATTAAAATAGCTGAATGGGCTGTTAAAAAGGGTGTATATCTTAATACTTCATCAAATTATTACCCACAGGATAATGGGCAGGTTAAATCCACTAACAAGAACCTGATTTGGATCATAAAGAAGACCTTAGAAGGTAATCATCATTCTTGGCATGAAAAGTTGAAATTAGCACTTTGGGCTGATAGAATAACTCCTTAGAGGTCAATTGGTATGTCTCCTTACACGCTGGTTTATGGTAAGGAAGCTAGATTACCTATTTTAATTGAGTTTCCAGCACTTGATTTTATGTATCAATTGGATATCCTTGAAGAAGAACCTATGATAGCAAGGTTGGCTCAACTGAATGTGTTAGAAGAAAATAGGAGAGATGCATTGCAGAAAAATGAGCTACATCAAGCTCAGATGAAGAGATCATTTGACAAAAAAGCATCACCCAAGAATTTCCAGCTAGGAGATATTGTTTTGAAATAGGATGAATTGAAAAGTAGACCTGGAAGGCATTCAAAATTTGATTATGTGTGAGTTGGCCCATATATCATAATAGCCAGTATGCCACACAATGTCTTTCATTTGTCTACACTTGAAGGAGAAGAGTTAGCAATCTTAGTAAATGAGATCTACCCCAAGCATTGATTTTGAGGTGAGTTAGTTTGAATAAGTGTTTTGCACATAGTTAGTTTTCTTCAGTTAGTTGTTGTTACTTATTTTAAAACAATAAAGAAGCATGTTGATGTAGCACATCATAATGACATGGATGAGCACCCATCATATAAAGCACGAGTCACAACTCACTACTTTACATCATAGGAGACCACACATCTCACCATCATGAGCTACAACAGTGGATTTATGTGTTGTTCCTGTTAGTGTTAGTTTGATCAGATCAAAGAAAATCATTTCTGAAATGTAAGAAGACAATATGAACAAGTGCCAATCAAACAGAGCATGGAATTACTCCGCTGCCCTACCTCATGACAACCGGTTCACACAACCCTCTTGGAGTGTAGAAATGGTATCTTGCAATCTAGTCTTTTGTTGTTTCATTTTCCTCTAAGTACTTTCAGAACATGTTTCGGTTTAGTGTCAGTTGGTAGTTTGCTGAAAGCTACAAGATTGATTACTTTATAGAAAAACTATTCAGAAATGTAAACATTAATCATAATGGAAAATATTGGATATTCCAAGGTTTCAAATTATGCACAATGGTCACACTCCAAAATAGGTTATCCATGACATAACCCAGCTTGCAGATTCCAGATAGAAAGTAAAAAAAATTTAGGAGAAAAGAACTTGAGATAATATAGTAAAATGGACTCAAATTTATTTTCAAACATTTCTTGCAAGATGTTTAAAAACCAATAGATGCATCCCATCAACATCATCATATAGATGTATACCTTAGAATGGGGAAATATTCACTCACAGAATTGGTATAGAAAAAGTATGATGGTAGTGAAGACAGACAGGTACATGTTTCCTAAACAACTAGCAAGAGGTTTCTTTTGGTTTTAGTTTCAGTTTCAGTTTTTGATTGGAATGGTGTGTTTCAGTTTTCAAGGTTTTCTAAATTTTTCTAGAGATTGAGAAGGTTCTGTTGTTTCTAATTTGAAGACTCTATGCCTAATGGACATGCAAGAGGCTACTGGTCTATTTTTGTTTATCAGGAAAACATCCCTGAGAGGTCACCAAAAATGTTACCAATTTTCATCACACTTGTTCTAATTGGCAAGGATGTAATCGGCCCTTAGTTTTTACTGAAATAGGTTCATTTTAATTAATCAAATGGCATGTTATAATTAATTACATTCAGTAATCAAATTTATTCTCAGTTGCTGGTTCATTTCTGGTTTCATTGAAAAAATCTCAGAATTTACGATTTTTGTTGTCCTAACTACTAAATAATTAGATTTTACGCAAAGTACAATTGTTTAAGCTAAAACAAAAAGAGAAGCTTTGTTCATTTTAGGTTATGAAAAGTACAGAAAATAAAATTACCCACACAAGCAATAGTTTCTATCAAAAATATGAAATAGAAGCGCATTTTTTAAAGATACACAAAAGCTCTTTTCAATAAAGAGATATACAATGATAAAAAATGCATTCAACATGTAGCCACACAACATGTGGCTTAGGATAATGAAAGCATGCATTTAAATTTATAAATGGATAAAATAAAACTATTATTACATCTTTTTAAATGCAAGAAAATAAGCAAATAGAAGATAGGGTTAGGCCCCCCATTGCCTGGTGTTTTCATTGAAGATTTCTATTTGCTTCAATCTGGGGCCCGTATCTAAATTAGTCCAACAAAAGAAGAAAGAGAAATGGGTCAGTTCATGTGAACTGAGCAAAGGAGAATTTAATCCTATGATTCTACCTACTTACTTCCATACATGTACAAAAATGTAAATCAAAATGCACAAATGGAGTTATTGGAAAGAATGATCATAATGTTTGAGCCACTTTATTTTAACATGTTTGTGTTATGTGCAGGTACAGGTTCATTCTTTAATACCCATTAGTACACATTATAACCATTAATGTGTCTTGAGTGGTCCTATGACCCCTTAAGACACACTTTATGGTTCTAATGTGTCAAAATGTGTCGAAAGAGCCATTAATGTGTCGTAAGGGGTCCTAGGACCCCTTAAGACACATTAATGGTCCTTACAACATATTTCAACACATTTCGACACTTTAGAACCATAAAGTGTGTCTTAAGGGATCATAGGACCACTTAAGACACATTAATGATTCTTGTGACACATTTTAATATATTAGTACACATTAGAACCAAAAAGTGTGTCTTAAGGGGTCATATAACCCCTTAAGACACATTAATAGTTCTAATGTGTCCTAATGTGTCAAAATATGTCATAAGGACCATTAATGTGTCTTAAGAGTCCTTAGGGGTCCTAGGACCCCTTACGACTCATTTTGACACATTAAAACACTTTTGAAACATAAAGTGTGTCTTAAGGGGTCATAGGACCACTTATGACACTTTATGGTTCTAATGGGTATTAATGTGTCAAAATAGCTTGTACTAATGTGTCTAAATGAGTCTTAAGGGGTCATAGGACCTGTTAGCACCTATTACGACTCATTTTGACACAATATAGCCATTAATGTGTCTTAAGTGGTCCTATGACCCCTTAAGACACATTAATGGTCCTTACAACACATTTTGACACATTAGAACCATAAAGTGTGTCTTAAGGGGGCAGAGGACCACTTAAGACACATTAATGGTTATAATGTGTTGAAATGAGTTGTAATGGGTCCTAATGGGTCCTATGACCCCTTAAGTCCCATTTAGACACATTAGTACCTATTTTGACACATTAATACCTATTAGAACCATAAAGTGTCATAAGTGGTCCTATGACCCCTTAAGACACACTTTATATTTCAAAAGTGTTTTAATGTGTCAAATTGAGTCGTAAGGGGTCCTAGGGCCCCTTAGGACCCTTAAGGCACATTAATGGTCCTTATGACACATTTTGACACATTAGGACACATTAGAACTATTAATGTGTCTTAAGGGGTTCTATGACCCCTTAAGACACACTTTTTGGTTCTAATGTGTACTAATGTATCAAAATGTGTTGTAAGGACCATTAATGTGTTTTAAAGGTCCTAAGGGGTCCTAGGACCCCTTACAACTCATTTTGACACATTACGACACTTTTGAAACATAAAGTGTGTCTTAAGGGGTCATAGGACCACTTATGACGCTTTATGGTTCTAATGGGTATTAATGTGTCAAAATAGGTACTAATGTGTCTAAATGGATCTTAAGGGGTTGTAGGACCTATTAGGACCCATTATGACTCATTTTGACACATTAATACACATTATAACCATTAATGTGTCTTAAATGGTCCTATGACCCCTTAAGACACACTTTATGGTTCTAAAGTGTCAAAATGTGTCAAAACGTGTCGTAAGGATGATTAATGTGTCTTAAGGGGTCCATTTTAAAGTGTCAAAATATGTTGAAATGTGTCATAAGGATGATTAATGTGTTTTAAGGGGTCCGTTCTAAAGTGTCAAAATGCGTCAAAATGTGTCGTAAGGACTATTAATGTGTCTTAAGGGGTCCTTACGACACATTAATAGTCCTTACGACACATTTCAACACATTTTGACACTTTATGTTAGGAAAATCAGATCTGGGAATATATTTTCTGCTGTAATATGTAATGTTTGATTGTATATATATTATGACTACAAATGATATTGAAATACTTATTATGTTGTGATTGCAAATTGTAGAAGCTATGTCGTAGTAATTGATTGCTCTACAAATCTGCGATCATAGCATATAAGTATGCTTGTAATAGTCACCTTTATTAGATGTGCCTTTTTCATACTTGAATGGACACGACTATTGGTCATTGATGTATTAACATAAGTGACTGTTAACAACAGCCGCTTATGTTAATACATAAGCAACCAGTTTGTTAGCTGATACACAAATGACCGCAGTTAATCAAATACCGTGTCATTACTATTATGAATGACATCGACTTGTTAGTCGATATTTATATTAATGTGAATATCAAACATAGTTCAATTTACTTCAATATGATATTAACATATATTGTTATGTTATTATCATTATTATATTTCATCAATATAAAATGATAATAAGATAATAATAATACAATCACAATTCTTAAGATATAATCATGGTATACTATAATATAATATATATTATATATATATATATATATATATATATATATATATATATATATATATAATATATATATATATAAATATATATATATATATATATATAAATATATATATATATATATATATTATATATATATATATATATATATGTAATACGAATGAAGCTATATCTTAACACTCCCTCTTAGTGAGTGAGTATTAAATATCAAAATTCTATCATGACATCCGCCAATTCGGGACGCACAAGTTAATGTAGTCTCATCATGAAAATAGACTTGAATATCATGATCTCCGTACATTCGAGACACACAATTAAGTAGTCTATCTTGACACTTTGGTTAACCATTTACAAGATCGTAACCTTGAAATGTTAACCCACACACAAATGATCATTTACACAATATTGCAATATACACATTTTTTTTACATTTATTCATGAATAAAAATACTTATAAATAGAGGGGTTTAAATCATACATCACACCTTGATCATGCCAAGTTTGTTTCTGAAGTATTCTATCTTCAGCTTTGCCAGTGGCTTAGTGAAAATATCAGCACCCTGTTCTTCAGTACTAATGTACTCTAGCCTTATGATATTTCTCTCTACC
This sequence comes from Chamaecyparis obtusa, assembly GCA_027943335.1. Classification (NCBI taxonomy): domain Eukaryota; kingdom Viridiplantae; phylum Streptophyta; class Pinopsida; order Cupressales; family Cupressaceae; genus Chamaecyparis; species Chamaecyparis obtusa. The sequence goes on along the minus strand of BSBK01012442.1, from coordinate 252,428 downwards.
ATATCTCTTATGTAATGATATGGAATCTCAATATGTTTGGACCTGCTATGGAAAACTGGATTAACATATAACTTGATACAACTTTGATTGTCCACAATGAATCACAATTGGATCTAGAGGTTTTCCAAACAATCCAAATAATAGCTTTCTTAACCATACTGCTTCACATGCTCCCATGGATGCTACCATATATTCAGCTTCAGTGGAGCTTAATGCTACTGCTAACTATTTTTGACTGAACTAAGAGATCATAGCCGAACCAAGACTAAAAACAACACCCTGTAGTGCTTTTTTGATCAGTAGTACTTCCAGCCCAATCAGAATCAGAATACCCTTGAAGATTGATTTTCTACCTTTTCATACTTTAGCCCAAATCCAATAGAGCCTTGTAGATATCTCAAGATATTCTTAGCTACCATTAAGTGTATTTCCTTGGGCTCACACATAAAGTGACTCACAACATTGGTTTCATAACAGATGTCAGGTCTAGTGTTCACCAAGTGCATAAGAGAGCCAAACAATTTCTCTATACAATGTAGGATAAGAGGGTTCAGACTCTTCTGCTTCAACTTTGAGTTTGTGCAAATTTGTTTCCATAGGTGTGGATAAAGGCTTACATTCCATCATTCCAAATATTTTGCAATAAGATGATATTCTCCTGTTATTAAAAGATCATCTACATAATGTGTGCCATTTGTTATCTTAAAGTAAATGTTAGGATCTACATCATTTTTAGAGTATCCTAATTTTGAAAGATAGTTGTTTATCCTTTCATACCAAGCTCTGGGAGCTTGTTTCAACCCATATAGTGCTTTCTTGAGTTTGCAAACATATTTTGATGCATCATGTATAATGAACCCTTCTGGCTACTGTAAGTATACTTCTTCTTCAATAGTGCCATTTAGGAATGCTATTTTTACATCCATCTAGTGTATCTTCCACCCTTTAGATGCTGCTATAGCAATAATGGTTCTGACTAATGTATACTGAGCTACAGGAGCAAATGTTTCTTCATAATCAATACCTAATTTCTATGAGAATCCTCTAGCAACAAACCGAGCTTTATGTTTCTCAATACTTCCATCAAGAGCATATTTAGTTTTGAATAGCCATCTAGAAGAGACAACGGTTTTGTTTTTAGGTCTAGGTACTATGTCCCAGACATCATTCTTTTATTATAGATTGATATTCTTCAATCATTGCCTCTCTCCATGCTTGATTAGATAATGCCTCCTTAGGATTTGATAGTTCTGATTTATTGATTTCTGTTATAAGAGTTGCATAACATTTCTAAGTTCTTGTCCTTTTACTCTCATGAGATATTTCATTTGGTTCTACATTATTTTCTTTAATTATTTGCCTTGCCCATAAGGGCCTTTTCACCATTGATTACATTAGTATTCTCATTTTCAATGACAGGAGATTCAGGTTCTTTTATATCCTCCCTCTCAATTTCAGCAGTGAGATCTTCTTCTATCTCCAGGATGTTATCTTCTTCAAAGTTTTTAAATGTGTTATTTTCATCAAATTTTACATCTCTACTCATCTCAATAGATTTTTGTCAGATTTGTATTCACCTCCATTATCTGATCTTAATACTTTATTCTTTTATCTGTTTGATTTTCTACTAATGCTTTAAATTCTTTGAATTTAGATAGTACCTCACTTAATTCTTTACCTTAAGAAGTATATCCAAGTTTTCCGAGAATAGTCATCAACAAAAATAATATGGTATAGTGATCCTGTTAATGAAGGTGTTGACATGGGTCCACATAAATCAGTATGAATTAATTCTAAGATTACTTTAGATTTGTGCTCACTTGTAGGGAAAGACCCTTTTATATTCTTTCCTAGTGCACAACCTTTGCAAATGGTCAGGATGATTATTTTTAAAGTGTGGAAGACCCATAGTAATCTTGTTTATTAAAGGTAGAGCATTATACCTTAGATGTCCCAACCTCTTATGCCATAATTCATTATTATTTGTGATTTCATGAGTTAGTGCAAATTTCTGATCATTACATATTTTATAAAGACTACCATCTCTTGTCCCTATGATTGTAGCATTCTTCATATTTGAATTCTTAGGCCATAATAGAAATTTGTCTTCATTAAAGGTGACACGAAATCCTTGGTCTGCTAGTCCTGATATAGAAACTAAGTTTCTTTTGATTCCAGGTACAAATAGAACATCTTTTAGTTGTAGAGATACTCCATTCTTTATCTTTATGGTACAGGTCCCTATTCTTTCACTGGGTAGGTGGAGTTATCTCCCAATAGCACTTCTTCGGTTGAATAATTTTCAAGTGTCTCAAACTAATTTTTGAATCCAATTAATGTCTTGATGCACCACTATCAATTATCCAAGTTCTATTATTGGAATTTAGTTCACTTGAGAGAGCTATAATGAAGAGTGGAATTTCTTTTG
>BSBK01012442.1:40000-245000 GCA_027943335.1 Chamaecyparis obtusa | reverse complement strand
AAATATCACCTTAACTGTGATGAATCTCTACTCTTTTCTGCTCGGTGGCCTTAACTGATTCTACTCAAACTAAAATCCTTTGTGCTCTATTCTGCTCGGTAAACTGATTGTCTTGAAGATAGACAATTTCTTCAAGTGCTCCATGATTCATATATATCAGTTCAACAACCCCATAAAATGGTGTGAACATATACAATATATAGTGTTATGTTTTGTCACTTAAGAAAAAATTAGGTTACAAAGAATAATCATAACCCTAAGATCTACGGTGCAAAATAACCTAGATCAGCTATTACAAAATAAGATAATCACTACATTTAATGAATATCTTTTACAATAAATGTTCCTCGATCTTGGTAAACCATTTTATGATTTGTTGTAACCATCTACATAGAATAATGTGTCATTTCTGATTACTATGCCATTTTTTGTGATCATCGGTAAACACTGTATAATCTTCTCGGTGTATACTGTGATGCTCGATGTTTACTGACTGTTGGTGTCGGTGATGCTAGTGCTCGGTTAACTGTGTGATGCTCGGTGTAAAGGCTTTACCAACTGCTCTATCTTCATTCTAGTTAGCGACTATCTCAATATAAGTAACCGACCGACTTGTTTGCTATCCTTTGATACTAATGACAACCTTAAATGCTCAATAGAGATTAACAATCTTCCCCTTTGGCATTAGTATCAAAACTTAAATGTATATAGACAACATGTTTCTATATATTCCTTATGTCTCCGCTATATACATATTCACAACAAAAATTTCTAAGTACAAAAGTACTCCCCCTCGGTGCATGCTCCCGATAGTATGTAATATACTTATTTGGCATATACATGATTTCCCCCTTTTTGATAATAATGCCAAATGCAAAAAAATATAAAGTATACTTACATCTTGTCAAAAATGTGTGGATGGGTTTTCTTCACAAATTCCAAGAGGTTGTCCCACTCCTCTTTCAAGTTGGTAAGAGCAATATGCTCTAGACCGACTTGTGCATGCATGTCAAAGATATTATCCAACACCGAAATCTCTGGTGTTGCAACAAGTTGCTCAGCTTTGACAATATGCATTTAAAAAATCTTCAGGTAAGGAATGAGTTCTTTCTGTAACTCTGTAACCTGATCAGTGATGTGCTTAGCTTGTTTCCTTAAATCTGCTATCAGCCGCCAGAGTTCCTGAACTCGGTTAATATGCTTTAAGAAAGCAGTTGGCTCGGCGATAGATGCTTGTGTACTTGACTTTATCTCTGCTTCTAAACTTTTTATCTTTTCACTGACTTCTACAGTGAAAGTGTCTGAAGTACAAAGCTTGATGAGAAATTGACAGATTATCTAGGTGATAGATTTTACCTTGGTAATGACCTCAGATAATTTTACCTTGTTTAGTGCTACTTCGGTAGTAATCCTTTCTGCCAATTTGTTTTGAATCTTTGACTCTACCCTTTCTTCTATTCTTTTATTTGCATCTACGTCTGAGGCATTGATCTTGTCAGCAAGTGTGGCAAGTTGATCTAAAATGGGAGTATTCTCATCAATATTTGTTTCTGGTACTATCTGTTGCAGAATATCCCTCACATCATTTAATACTTCTTTACATTTTTTTTCTTGCCTTAACTTCTCTTGTGTCGCTTTCCTTGAACATAACTCCCCATATTTACTTAGGTCTTCGGGGCTTAGGGTTCTCAGGTCACATTCTGGTATAATGATAACTTCATCAATGGTGACCGGCCCTTTGGCTTTCTTCTTCTTCTTCTTCTGTGCAAGAGGTGACTTCTTCTCACTTATCACAATATCTTTTTCTTCATTTTTCAGAGTATATTTCCCAGTTGACACTGTATCATCCTTTTTCTACTCCTTAGTAGATGGTGTATGGGTCTCGGTGGTAGTGTCAGGTGGGTTCACCTCGGTTGACTTTATTTTTGTTGGTTCCTTTGTTTTTGTAGACTGTGCCTCTATTTGGTTAGGCTCATGTGTATCTGCAGGTTGCTCAGGTGCTTGAATCTTAGTTGTATCTTCAGTTGGCTCAGGATGAGTGACATCAAGTTGTACTTGTGAAATGATTGCAACTACCTCTGCAAGTACAGGTAGTTCACCTGGTAGAGATGTACACACATTGTTAGTGTTTAATGCTTCATCTTTGTATTGTATAATTATTACATCTTCGTCATCCTTATCATCAGGATCACTGTTAGTGATGTCCTCAATGAGTGCATCATCATCGATTATCTTTTGCAAGTGGATCTTGACTTGATCCGGTGCATCCTGTGAAATTTTGATTTCTTCCTTTTGTTTGGTGATATCAATTACCTCGGTAACTGATATACCGGTGTCTTCCTTTTTCTTTCCTTTACTATCATCAATGAAAATACTTTTACCTTTTGAACTGTGTCTCTTTTTAGACAGTTTCAGGAATGCTTCAAGTTCAGCTTTCTCTTCTGCTTTCAAAACTGATGTCCATAAAGAATCACATATGACATCCATATCATCTACATTCTCATCCAAGATCTACATAGCTCTATTCTTGACTGAAAATTTGGGCTAATAACTTGTCATGTATTCACTTACCACATCATAGCTAAAGTGTGTGGCTGCCCGGCTTAGTGATCATTCTCTTTTCATTTTCTCTATATCTAGTGCAATAGCCCATCTCTCACTTATTTTGTCATCAAGTTCCTTTGGCAATTGACATGCAAATTCCATTGGTACTCTCTTGAATTTAATCATCATTTGAACAATAGCATGTTCTATCTTTGTTTTGTCCTCAATTGACATGTTGCTAAATTTTCCTATGCCTGGATCATTAAGATTTCCATTCTCAATAATATCTTCAATTATTTCTTCTATAGTACTGTCCTTGTTACGGACCAATTTGAATTGATCAGGATCATTTTCAATTTCAGTATCCTCTAGATCTTCCTTATTTCTTATATATTTTCTCTTTTTCTTCAGTGTCTTAGCTACATTCTTGTTCTTTCTCTTGATGTATTTCTTCGTCGGTGTAGCTACCCTTCTTTTTGCAACTTTTACAGCTTCTTCTTGTTCAGTGGATTGTGCAGTAGTTGATGAACAAGTCTTCATCCTTTCAGGTTCTTGTGGCTGTATGTCTTGTTCATCATTGGTGGGTAGCTAAGTTTCTTCTTCATCATTGGTGGGAGGAACCAGTGTGTTATCCTTTTCTTTATCTAACTCGGTCTCCTCGCTGTCATAGGGCTTGTCAGCCAATTGTAACTGACCTTCGATTGTCTCATCAACCGGTGACTCCTTAGGTGAGTCAGATGTAGTTCCATATTTTGCTGTGAGATCCTTTTTCATTTTCTTTGCCCTTCTTGACATTTTACTGATCTCAATGTCCATTGTGATTCTGGACTTAGCTTCCTCATATACTCCAAACCTATTGGTAGTGATGTCAATTGGTCATGCCAGCAATGCATTAATAGATTTCAAAGTGAAATCATGATTCATTTCATAACCCATTGGTGCTAGCCATTTTTTTCTCGGTTCTACTGCTTTTATCATTGAATGGTTTGTGCTTACCACAAAACATATGTCATCTTCAAATTTGCTTACTAATTCCTTCAAAATTCTACTCCTTTGTTGCATCTTTGATTGAAATTCCTTGAAATATGCATTGAACTCCCTATTCAAATTGTCTCCTAGACTTGTCATCATTTCACCAATTTGAGCAGTTATCAATTTGTCCATTTACTAGTTTACTTTACCAATACCCAATACATATTTTTGTAGATAGAGAAATGTACATACAAGTAGCGATCCGTACTTACATGTATTGGACTTCTTTGCCTTGATTGTCTTCATATTATCATGTAGTTGGTGTAGTAGCAGTTCTGCAAGATCAACCTGGTGATCTTTCTTCACAATTTTGTAAGCCATGTCCACGGTGCTGCAGGGTACACTATTGGGTCTACTGGATTGAAATATCTTGTACCCAATGACATGAGCTGTGAATTTCACCACTAGATCTTTGATAGTTGAAATCTTCAGTGCCCTACCATCCCATTGAGCTCCAGTGTTCTTTTCTACATTGGGATGAGACGAACTTCAAAAGGCTTTGGCTTTGTCAATTGTAGGGTACCCAATAACCCTACTGATAATCTTCTTCATGATCTCAACAAGTTTATCTAGCCAAAATTTACCATCATGAAATCTGCTCAGTACAATTCTTATCCAGTCATTGTGAAATGATTGTGGGAAGTATGTAAAACACTATAACCCTGATTCTTCAATCTTTTTATACTCGAGTTTAATCTTTCCATCCGGTCCACAGATTTGCTGAAAAGTAGCAATAGTCTCAAAATCACATACTTCACCAATTTTGCAGTGAATGTAGGACCTAACATCTTCTGTCAACAAAACCCTATCCAAAATACTAGAAAATGTGCCCATATCGTCTATTTGTGTTGCAACCTTGGGATGAGGTTTGAATTTCTCCTCGATGAAATGTGCCCTAACAATAAGTTCTACTTCCTCCTCAATGTTCTATGATTTGCTTGCCATTGATGTCAATGCCATAAATCATTTCTAGGGTTTTGGCAAATAATAGATAACCAGTGTTCGGTAGGCAAATGGACTTACTCGTTATCGTCAAAGATTTGTCATCGATTCGATCTACAGTTACTTTGAATCTGTTCTGAAAATATTTAGCTTGAACTCTTCTCTGTAAAATCTCCTTTCTTCGAAGTCGCAATGTAACAATGAACCTTGTTTTCGCGTATTTATAGGTTTTTTTATATTCCCGCTCAAACTTTGATGCATTAAATGCATGACCTAACTTTTGGTATGAAACGACTGTCAGCTCGATAATGTCTATAATTTCTTTTGCTTGGTTAACATAGAATTTCTTCATCGGTTTTCTCTATTGTTGGTTAACCTTGTATAGTGATTACCGATGGGTAACCAACTCACTTTTCTTCTTTTACCGACTATATGTCATTAGTAAACTTATAACACATAAATTTAGTGCATCTTTATTCATGAAGATTTGGTATTCGTACATCATGTATAAGGAACTGTATGAAAAAATATGATCATTTAAAATGTCAGTTCCATACATACCTTTGTCATCTTAAGTGGAGGTACCGATGTCACCCAATCTAGTGGACGAGGTTTCACCAACAGTGTTACTTGGCTCAGCATTCTCATTAGATGCCTTCTTCCACATTGTATTCCTTAACTTTGTAATTTCTACAGTGTTATATCCACTTTCAAATATATGGTTTTCATCAGGTGCTCGGTCCCTACAGTTCTTGCTTATATGACCAACCTTGTGATAGTGCAAACATGTCATTCCTACATTTGACCAGTTTCTTGATTGTCCAATCCGACTCTTTCTGAAACAGTTTACTACAATATGTCCATACCGACCACATGTAGTGCAACTAGTCCATGTATTATAATCCCAAACATATGAGTTACCTTGTCTCTTCGGTTGATATGGCTTTCATTGAAGTTTCCCTTTAGGTGTCCAGACTTGTTTCATTTTTGCCTTGCACTCCCTTACAATGTGTCCATGCTTATTACAAGTATAGCATACTTTCTCCTCAGTGGTATTATTAGCAATGTCATTCTTCTTAGCTCTACATTCATAAGCTGGATGTCCAAACTTGCCACAGTAATAGCAATATCCATTGAATTTAGGAATAACAGGAGGTTTACCTTATGCTTTGCTTCTGCACACATTAGATGTATGTCCTAGTTTTCCACAGTGATAGCATGTCAACACTTTAGGTTTTTTACTTTGATTGTTGTTGACTTCTTCATCTTGTTGTGATGATTCTCCTTCACTGGTGTAGCCTATACCGGCTCTTCTTTCAAATCTCCTCTAATTAGTCATAAAATCATCTATCTTTTTAGAACTATCCTCAGCTATCATCATCATTTCATTGTGTTTCTTTTGTGTCTTTATTTCATTTCTCAATTTTTCATTATCTTCTCTGAGTGTTGCAACATCTTCAAGTCTTCTTGATAATTCTCCATTTACTCAGTTCATTTCTTGATTAACCGTCATCATTTGATTTGATACTTGGAAGTGATGATTAGTGAGTCTCTGTATCTCACTTTCTTTTTCTTGAAGTTGTTCTGTCATCAGTCTTCGGTCTTCAATAGCCAGATTCTGATCTTTTTCAACTTGTCTACCATTGTTCATGATTTCCACCATTCTCACCATTTGAGATTCATGACCAATTTGAATTGCTTTCACTTGCTCAGATAGATGTTGATTCTTCTCAGATAATTCAGATATTATATTTTTGGATCCATTAGAGATGCTTCCAAAGCTTGATCCAATATGATCAAATATGTCATCAATAGGTTCTTCATGATAACTGATTTCATTTAGCTGAATTGCAAGATTCTTCCTTTCAACCAGTAATTTCTTCAGTTCTTCCTTGGCCTGTTTATATTGTTCCACAAACATTTGCATTTGTATCTTCTGATTCTCAATAGTCTTGTCAAGCTTGTATCTCTCCATGAATTAGATCGTTACCCTTCAGTGGTTAGACTGTTTAATAAGAGAACTGAGCTCTGATACCAATTGTTGGAATTAGGAGAGATAGGTACTAAGAGGGGAGGGATGAATCAGTGCCCTCAAAACTTAACTTGTAACACCTTTCTAATCTATAACTGAATACTATAATAACCTATCAAAATAACTTGAACATAATTGCATAAATCAATCATCTAGTTAACTTCAGAAAGTAAACAACATGAAATCAATATGACAATCACATAACACAAGTATTTTGGTAAAGCAGAAACCCTTGTTAGAAGGTAAAAATTGCGGTGGGGATGACACCCACAAATTCTTCACTACTCTAGATAGAAAAGGTTTGCCTATTAAGGCTACAAGTTTTGATCACTTCTGGTGATCTTACCCTGTTAGGAGTAACATATTAGATCAGCTAGATCTACCTAGTTATAGGATTTAACAACACTATATGAAGTGTGTACACGGTTAAGAGATTTATACAAAGACTGTTAAGTCTACTCGGTTAAGAGATTTTTACCAAACTCTATCACAATTGTCAGAAAGTAATAGGTAACTATCTGCTAGTTGATAACTCAATTGTCTGAAATAGATCTATAAGTGCTCATCAAAAATATCACCTTAACTGTGATGAATCTCTTCTCGGTAGCCTTGACTGATTTTGCTCAAACTAAAATCCTCTGTGCTCTGTTCTGCTCGGTAAACTAATTGTCTTGAAGATAGGAAATTTCTTCAAGTACTCCATGATTCATATATATCAGTTTAACAACCCCATATAATGGTGTGAACATATACAATATATAGTGTTTTGTTTTACCGCTTAAGCAAAAATTAGGTTACAAAGAATAATCATAACCCTAAGATCTATAGTGCAAAATAACCTAGATCAGCTATTACAAAATAAGATAATCACTGCATTTAATGAATATCTTTTACAATAAATGTTCCTTGATCTTGGTAAACCATTTTATGATCTATTGTAACCATCTACATAGAATAATGTGCCATTTTTTATTACTATGCCATTTTATGTGATCATTGGTAAACACTGTATAATTTGCTCAGTGTATACTGTGATGCTCGGTGTTTACTGACCGTTGGTGTCAGTGATGCTAGTGCTCGGTTAACTATGTGATGCTCAGTGTAAAGGCTTTACCAACTGCTCTGTCTTGGTTCTAGTTACCGACTGTCTCAATATCAGTAACCAACCGACCTGTTTTCTATCCTTTGATACTAATGACAACCTTAAATGCTCAATAGAGATTAACATTTCTCTTACTTGAATCAATGGTGGTTTGTGTTGTCTTGTATTCATCAATTGATGTAAACTTCTTATACCAATAATTCTTTGACAATTGTAAGGATTGGATCGATCTATATCTGATATGTAAATATAAACAAATTTTGAAATTTGTACACATTAAATTAGATTGAAACAATTACATGATAAAAGTGAAAAACACATATACATGATTAAGAAAATTTAATATTTATTTAAAAGAAATTGAAAAAGTCAAAATAAATGTTACCTTTCACTTCCCAAAAATAACATTTGTTGTATTGGGTGTCTCGACCAACAAAATGAACTTGACACCATTCAACAATTTTATTCACATTCTCTGTCATGTTACCTATGTGTAACATGTACAAATTTATATATGAACTAAATTAGTTTAATGAAAATGGGTGATTCTAGAAATTTCTTTTAAGACATTATAAATAATTTCAAATATCATAAATACACATTTACATACCTGCAAGTTCATGTTGGTGAAGTGCACATTTTACACATGCTCCTACTCCATCGTGCTCCCCTTTTCCATGGCCACTTTCAAAGAAGTTCCACAAAAACTTAACATTGCGTCTAGCATGTTGCATGGCTAACCAATTAAAAGCTTTTGCAAATTTAAATTGTCCTACTCGAGATAACATTGTATACATGCACATGTACATAAATATACATACATAAGATATCATTTAAAAAAATAGTTTGAATCATGTGTACACACAAAAATTTAAAAACTTAAAAAAAGATGAGAATTAAAATGAATTGAAATGAATGTGTACTTACCTGCACAACCATCAGACCATATCCAGTGTTGTAAAGCCTTTATCCCACGGTTCGCAAGATCTTGAAAAAATATTGTAAAACAATGAGCCACATAGCTCCTATCATGAACTCTATCATCACTGATATAGAAATGAACCTCCTTGATGATAATGTGTTCATTTTGATCAATACTTTATATCACATCCAAATCAAATTGTGCATGTCTATACATCACGTGCACAAATATCACAACTTGTTCAGAATAATAATATTGACCTTGAAGCTCCAATTGAGGGGAAAATGTATGGTTCTCAGATAAATCTACAATTGAAAGAATACAACCAGGTGGAAAACAAATTATGGAATCATAAAATTGTTTGGCTTGCCATCGTGCACCATGACAATGTTGGATATGTGGATATATCATAGTATGAAATCTAGTCATAAACTCAAGGTAGGGCAATTCACTCTCCTTCAATGCAATTTTTATGGATTTATCTCTTGTCTTAGTTCGGTATGTCTCATATTCAAATCTCTTCCACAAAACTGGCATTGAAATATCAATATTCTCAATTTGTTGTGGAAATTCATGCAAATCTCCACAATTATTACATGTATTTTTTATACATTGTACTTTTAACTCATCTAAATCTTCTGATTTATCACATAAAATAGACTTCACAAATTGTGTCGTACTTCCAGGGATAACCATATTTGGATTAAGTACTGCCATAGATTTTTTATATGACTACAAATATATATGAAATTCAACATGATATCGACAGCAACAAGTTTCATGTACCTTATTTATGCATACAAAGATGGGACGTAACCTCTCAAACATTCTCTAACATATTTTCACATCTAAAAACTCTTGCTTGAATGCTTGAAATAGTTCACTTTGTGTTATATCTATAAATTTGTTTTGGATGTTCATATTTCATACCTGTCTCTTCATCTTTCATTTGTATAGTATCTCTTCTATTGGAAGAAATACGGGAGCAAGTAGCCCAATATTCAATGACTTGTCTTTTTACATCTTCAGAAATTCTATCTTTTCGAGGAAGTCTACAAATATTTACCCAATTCTTTTCAATGTTTTCATCTAACATATTTCTCCTCCTGATATATATTTGAATAGTTCTTCTAGATAATTGCATTAAATCATAAATTGTACAAACTTGTTTTCTTCGTGTCAACTTCCTACTAGATATTGTATTTATCAACGCTCTGCGTGGAACACTTAAATCAATTGTGTTCTTAATGTTGGTTAATGAATCTTACAAATTTTTAACTATTGTTCGATTAACATTATCTGTAGATATTTTCCTATTATCAACACCCAATAACTCCAAAACAGGATTCATCTCTCTTTTCCTAAATAATTGTGCTCTTCCAAACATGCTTTTATTTTTAAAATATTCATCCCAAATTTTTTGGCAATGCAATTTAATTGTACTTTTAGATACCATGTGTTCAGATGAAACTTGATTGAAAAGTGTGTCTTCATTCATCTCCATCAAATTTACCATGTCAAATGATATGTTTCCACGGTGAGAACTACCAATTTGTTCTCCTACTTGAATTGCATCTTCTTCAATATCAATAGGTTCTTCCTCTACTTCAACATGTTGATCTTCATTATGTTTTGTATGACCTTTTAATTTGTCATCTCTTATTTGATCATATTTCCTTGTTCTATTCCTTTTATTCCCCATTCAATTGATAACTTCAATTCACCTACATACCAGGAACTATATACCCAATAAAACAATCTAAAAAACTAAATAAAACAATATTTTAATTAAATAACAATTTAATAATATAAAACAAATATATATATATATATATATATATATATATATATATATATATATATATATATATATATATATATATATATATATATATATATATATATATATATATATATATATATATATATATATATATATATATATATATATATATTGGTTTTTCTTTCTCTTTAGTTTTTTTGCTAGGAGCATTAGGGTAGGTTATCCCATGCTAGACATAATAATCATCAACACCATATACACATGATCTCATAAGACAAGTTCAAAAATTATCAAGAGAATCAATAACATCACTCTTCAAACATGGAGTAAAACATAAATCCATAATAGCATCTACCAAATCACAAAACAACTACAATAAAAGAAACAAGGTGGCTTAGTTAACAAATCAAAACTCAAAACAACAATGGTTTTTCACCTCCTATGGTCAAATAAAAAATATTGATCTCAATCCTGGAGAAGACAAGACATCATATCACAAATAAACTCAAAACAATACTCTTAAAATTGGGACAATAAAAAGGTTATAAATTTATTCCATGCGAACTCAACTATGAAAGAATTAATTTCATAAAATAATTTAAGTTCAAAAGACAAGATTCCACCTACGACATCAATCTATCCTAACCGACCTTATTCAACAAGGCCAAATAAAACTCCAATAAGGAAACACCGTGTTATAAAATACACCCACATCAAAATTCCATTAAAGGTAAAACCAACATTTAATTTTCTCTTAGAAATTAATTTATAATTTCCTCATATAAATTAATTTATTAATTATAATTACTAATTGACAATATAATTACATTCCAATAACCATCAATAAGATTTACCTTTATAAATTAATTTATAAAGTTCCTTATATAAATTAATTTAGTAAATATAATTACTAAGCAACAATATAATTAAATTACTTTAAAATAAATCTCAACTATAAGTTCTAGTTGATTATGACATGTATATATACCTATTTATTCAATTATAAAAAAAATACCTTTACATATACATGTGTGTGTGTGTGTGTGTGTGTCTATATATATATATATATATATATATATATATATAACAGACAATGGTAGGGATCAGCCGATCTTGTGGATCTTGCAAGCAAGTAACTACGAATCCATCCCTCAACCACATCAAGCACGTCAAATAGAAAGCTAAAACATACACGCCAACCATACACATGCAAGTATGCGATTAGTAAAAATCATAACATAAGTAGCATCATCATATGTGAATAATCATCATCATCTATCTAACATGGTATAAATCAAACTATTTGAAGTATCATAGAACTAAATCATTAAATATAACTGAAGATCTAATACTCGTAAAAGTGGTCGAAAAGGGTTAGAATCATAAACATAAATGATCTAGTAAGGGGTGGGCACTACAACATATATGGGACAAATTCCCACTTCCTCTCCATCCACATTATAGATAACCCAAACCACTCTATGGCAGGGGAAGAATCCTCACCTTGATAAAAAAAAATTTCCATTTAGGGCTTACAAGAATGGAAGCTCCACCCTTCCCCTTAGGGTGACATGTGGAGAAATATTGGGCATATTCTTTATAGATTCATTTCATATTTATATCAAGGTTGAATCCAATGGCTTTAGTTTCTTGGACTAATAAGAAGTATACTCCTCTTTTCATTAACAAAAATGTTTTTATGATATATTTTTTGTCTACAGACTCCAGTCCTCGGATATTACATGACACACATTTAAAAGTCCATATGAAATTTTATGGGTTAGTGCCCATGGGAGCTCTAAAGATCTTGTAGAAATTCGGAAGCTCCTTCTTGGGATGCTTAGAACCACTCTTTGTTGAGGTAGATCCTACAGGTCTACCTCTTTTATTCTTATTTGTAGCATCTACTTTGAGGGGAGGTTCTACAGATTGGTAGTTTGAATCGGTTTATCCCTTAATCTTTTCCTTCAATTTCAACTTTCTCCTCTTTTTCTTGGATCTAATAACAAACACTGTAGGTTCCTCTTATTTACCAACATAAGGAACAATAAAAAGCTCCTTTATTTCACCTTCATCAATATCTTGATTGATATGGGTCACTTGAGAGCCTCCATTATCTACTTCTTCCTCAATACGATTTTTATTTCGATTGATGGAGTTTGGGAGGCTCACAGAGCCTTGGCGGAGCCTAGGGGGTGGGGGAGCAAGAATAACAACCACTGAATAATTATTCAAATTGTTCTTTGATTCATAACTCATTTTTGATGATTCATTTTCTCTTTCAAAGTATCTTCAAAATCAACAAAATGCACATTATTGACCCCTAGCTTCCAACACTAGGTCAACCTTCAGGGATCCATCCATCGGTTCCCCAATCCTATTCACAAGGGGGGAGATAATGGGGGGGTTTAATGGAGTTGTTTGGGCATATTTATTCCTAGGAAAATCTATTGGTGGGCCCATTTTTAACATTGCAATGACCTTTTCCTCTAGGCTCAGAGAGCCTTTGAATTATTTCCAAAGTAATATGTTTTGCATTCTAGGTCCTATGTTTAAGACCATGAACCAATTGTTCTAGGCCAAAATCAATAGGGTCATATCAAGAAGATCAAATTTAGGTGGAATACCCTTATTAGCAGGAGGAGGCATAGTAGGTTTCTTCTTAAAGGCATCATTAAGGGCATCCATAGATTTAACAAGAGAGGGGATGTCAACACTAGCTTTAGCATATGTTAAATTGATAGGAGGGGATAAAGGGTTATGGGGAGGAAGAGGTTCAACAATTTGTTTAGGGTTTGGTTGGTTAGAAAAGAGTTTAGGAACAACTTGAGGTCAAATTTGAATTTTCTATTGAGTAGAGGGTAATTATTTCTCAAATGTCCCTCCCTCCACAAAAAATAAGCATTGATCCCCCCAAGAAAAATAATGGGGCAAGAAAATAGTTGTCCTTCAATTTCAAAAATGATTTCTTTAAGTAGATCAAGGTTGGGATTCAAAGACATTAAAACCCTAGCATTCGTATGTGGAACAAAGGTGTTATACTTGTCCATTCGAACAACTTTGCCAATAGTTTCCAATGCCTGGAGTAAAATATTCCACAGAAAGGGGGGATGTTTCCAATGGTTAGTCACCTAGGACATGAAAGTGCCAGAAGTTCCTCAAGGTTGGCATCAGGAGCCCATGAAATGGCTCCTCTGGTATTTTTTTCTAATAACTTCCCTTTGGCTATCAGGGTTGGAGAAAAAAGCCAAAAAAATCCCTCTATGAATCATTTGAAAATAAGAAAAATAAAACCCTAGTTTAGCACCCCAAATTTTATGCAACCAATCATTAAGGAAATTACGAGATGGAAGCTTTGCAATGTCTTGAGCAGCTAGAAAAATTATGGAATAGCCTCAATTTTTATGCATCAATTGCTAAGGATATTTGAAAATTTGGTTTAACAATGATGTGGGTAGAGAGGACCATACCTTCATCTTGGGCCATAGGCAAGACTGAGGATGCATCTCCTTTCTACAGAGTGAAGCGAGCACCTTCGCAAGTACCTATTTGAATGACCTAAACCTAACCTCCACATTGCTGGGAATACCACTAACATCTAGAGAGGAGTTTGAACCTTGTGTTGAGGCACCCATCTAACAAAAAGGAATTATAAATCGTATTAAATGTGATTGCAAAGGAGGGATGAAGGACGACCTTCCTCATATGAGGGAAGGGCTCCTCACAGGACCATAGGAGAGACCACTTACACAACCTCTTTTCTGTCAATTTTCAAATTTTCATTATATTTTTCTTAGTTTAATTTTTAATTTGATGTGGTCTGCAAAAAGAAAAATAGAATGAATTCAAATTTGACACTTTCTTAAACTCCAAGGGTTTGCGAATTTTTCTCTCAAGTATTTTTCATTCATAAGTACGAATTCACTTACTACATGGAGATTTGTTGGAGATTGTTTAACATTGATATATAATTATTAGTTTACTATATATTTAGTTTATATAGAATATATATTTATTTTATATATTATAATCTATTTAGCGCTCTCTCTCTCTATAAAATGAGAGAGTAGGATGGAAATATAGTTATTAGTATCACTTCTTATATTATTATATAACTATATTTCCATCCTCATCTCTCATTGTCTCCCTCTTACTATTTTCATTTCTCCTTGTCACATCCCATTTTATACTTCCTTTAACAATGAAATAAATTGGAATATATTATTCATAATTATCACTTATTTATTAGATTAATGACGCAATATGTTAACTAATTGTGATGTTACTATTATTTCGTTACACTTTGGCTATGGTTTTTACACTGGCCTATTGAAGAGTGATTAAGTGTGACTATGTGCCAGTAGGAGTCAAAGATGGGGACATTGTCAAGGAGAGGAGTCTAGCCATTTGGTAAAAAATGGACATGATGGAAACTAGTCCAGCACACATACCACTTAGTTTCATGTAACAATTGTATTATGCATGATATGTTGGATGTTCCCAAGTGTTTGGTGATGCTTATATACTAATGTTACTACATTATCAATGATATAAGATATATGTAATCTATAATTTAAATTTCTTGATATAGCTTCTAGATTTTTCTATTGTTTAAGTTTTTCATCAACATTTTGGATCACATTTCATGATCCGTTATCAAGTGAGTACTAAGAGATGTAAAATGTGAGTTACACCATTATTTTAATTATTATTAAAATAGAGTTAAACTTACATACCATCGTGTAGCTATGTATTTACACTTGTATATCTCTATTTAATGATAGGAATATGCCAACTTTCATGAATATGAATATTGTCATTTTTTCGATGAAATATACATGCCTTATATTCATATACTTCATCAATGAAAACTAACTTTCAATATATATATATATATATATATATATATATATATATATATATATATATATATATATATATATATATATATATATATATATATATATATATATATATATATATATATATATATTTGTGTGTACATCGATACATTTATGAATATGTATATCACTATGGCCATAAATGTTGGGTGTGTGAAGCCCAATGGTCACCCCTTTTTCCCTTCAAATCAGGTGACTCTTCATTCCTTATTTAAAGTCTCTTTAAGAGTTGATTGGTTAATGTAACTACGATTGATTGAGTATGTTGAAGTAGTTTTCATATGTAATCCAAAAACAAAGATAATAATAATAAGATATTTCCCCTGCTTCAAAGTGGATGTAGCCAATTGGTGAACCAGTGTAAAATCTTGTGTATTTGTATCTTCTTTTAACTTTGTTATTTTCTGATTCTGCACAAGTATTTTTGTTTTATCTCCTCAAATTCACAATTGGTATCAAAGCTCAGGTAAATCTGATTGGAAATTAGAGGTGAATTTTTAGAAAAATGGAGGATGCAGATAAATGGAGGATAGAGATATTCTCAAGGCATAACTTCGGTATATGGAAAGTACATATGAATTCAATTTTGATCAAGCAAGATCTTTCACTTTCTATAGAAGGGAAATTAAAGAAACCAACTTCGATAAAAAATGAAGATCGGGAGAAATTAGATAAAAAGGATAGAGAAACAATGAGTGATAGAGGGAGTCGGAGAGGTGTAAGCAGAATAGGCAGGAGAGGGAGTGGGAGAGGAAGTTTGAAAGTTTTCCAGCTTCTGGTAGAAGAGGAGTTGCAAGGGAGGCATCGAAGGATGCAGATGTTGAAGAGGATGCTAAGTTTTATGATGGAAAGGAGGTGATTGTTTGTAGGAACAGTAGGTATCTTGTTTTCTTAGAGTTTTGGGGCCCTTTTTGTCAGGTTTTGGATGCTTTTTTTTCTGCGTTCACTATGGCCTAGTCACCAGCCCGTCGTGCAGATTGTTTGGGGTCTTTTTCGGTTGGATGCTTTGGATTTTAGTGGTGTTGGATGGAGGCTTCTTGTCTAATATCTCTATGTTCAGCGATTGGGGGGTTTTGGGCCTCTATTTTTTTCATTTGTGGCTCTCTTTTCCTGGCCTTGCTATTGTGCTTTGTCCCACAAATTTAGTTTCATGTGCCATCCCTGTTTTTGGTCAAGAGATGGATTATTCGTTCAGAGAAGGTTGCAGTTCTTGGTTGGAAGCTTAAGGTTGAATTTTCTGTATGTCTATTGGACGCATTCACTATGGACCATATTTTTGAGCCCCCTGGTTTTGACTATGCTCCTTGGCGAGTGGTGTTTTCTCATGGGACCCCTGGGTGTTTGTTCACGGAAAGGGTAATGGTGGATTGGTGTCATTATCTTTTGCCTCCCCCGTGATCATTACTTTCCAAGAGTTCGTTGATGGTAGGGAGGTTATTCCTCCTTGGGTCGCGAGACCATTTTTTCCATAAATGGAAGTCTTGGGGTGTTTGTTGAAAGATTTGTGTGCCCAGAGGGCTCAGGGGATTCGAGGTTTGGGTTCTTTAGTGTTGGATCTCATTCTTGTCTCTTGGTGTTGCTGGGGTGATCTTATGGAAGGGGATTTTCTCTTTCTTTTTTTATTTTCTCAGTGTTGGCTTTTGGTTTGGTTTTTCTTTCCCCTACTGAAAGCATAGGGATTTTAGCTAAGTCATACTTTCTAGACATGGGGGTTGTTGTGTGTGGATATTAAGACTCATGAAGCATGCCTCATTTTTTTTTGGTCCTCCTTCTAATTCTAAAGGTTATATTTCTCTGGGTTTTCTATGGTTTTTTCTATTTTTCGATCCCTATTCTATTTGTTGTGTTTCTTTTCTCTATTATTGTTCTATAGGATCTAATACATTGGGGTTTTCTTTTCCTAGGGTCGAAGAGGCTAGGCTAGGCTCAGAGGGACATTTGGAGAGCTAGCGTGATATTTTGAGTCATATTTTGTGATCATAACTGCTAGGTTGGCTTGTCCTATTGATTGTCTCATGTTGGTCCTTCAAGAGATGCCTCTCTCCCTAGGTGGTGTTTTTTATTTGTGGGTTGGAAAGGTTGGAGGTTAGGAGGGCCCAATTGATGCTGGAAATTTTCAAGGGCCCATCTTGGCTTTGTTCTATTTTTGGTTATGGTGGTACAGTTTTTGGTTTCTACTTGGCTTTTCCAAAGCCCTAGTGTGTTTGTGCTCTATCTTTTACTAGGTCGGTACTATTATTGGATAGATTCATATCTATTGGGTTCCTTTATAGGTGGAACCTACCCATATCTAGGTGGTGCATCTTGATGTGTCTTAAACTTGGTTGTGGTTTATTCTCAATCATTTCCTATCTCTTTTGTCTAATGGAGGTAGAAGCTCATCCTATAGAGGTGGATGTTGGTGTGAGAGTTTTGGAGAATGTGGTTTTGTCTTGGGATGCTCTATGCTATGACTTATCAGATGCAGGTATGAGTTTCATCTTCATTCCCTTCCAAGTTTTTTCCTTCTTTGTTAGCCCTATAGAGGCGGGTTCCTCTCCTATTGAGGTGAAGAGTTATTTTCGTGGAGACGTGTGGAAATTTTGGTGGGGTATATTCTCTTTGGTTGTGGGAAAGAAGTCAAAAACCACTTTGTAGGTTTGGGGATCCTTTCAAAACCCCATAGTGGTTGTGGATTACATGTTTATACCCAATGTTCTTCCAGTTGGCTTTTCATTATATAATGTTTTGACTTTGCTTATGAAGGTTTGGGGAGCCTTCCAAAAAAATTCTATAGTTTTGGGAGACATATTACAACCCGTTAGTTCCTCAGCAAATGATTTATTATGTAATATTTAGAGGTTGATTATCAAGGTTAGAGAGCCTGTGAAATCCCCCTATTCACTGGAGGGATCATTGGTTTCTGTACTATGAGATTATGGGAGCCTAGAAAAATACTTGTTTTACTTTATAGTTTAGGGAGCCTTGAAAACCTCAGGTTATGAAGCGTAGGCTTCATATGTTATGTTCATTTAGATAGTTGATTCATTGTATGATCTATTTCTCTAGGTTGCTAACTCTTTGTTGGCTATTGGTTTCCATTTTGTAATGCTTTCTCTTTTGCAACTGATTACTTTTATGGGGTTCCAAATCCTCCTCAAAAAAATTTTGTAAATAATTTTGGGTCCCTTCAAAACCTTATTTTACCTTAATAAAAAATATTTTTTCTTTCATTATTCAGCAATGTGCTTTTCAATGTCTCAGCTAAGAAGATATCAAAAGATTTATGGGACAAGATTTATTTGATGTATGAAATGGCTTCAACTTCAAATAATTTTTTTATTATGAAGAAATTATACAGTTTAAAAATGAAGGCAAGATTGTGTCCAATAATCTAAATGAGATCAACACTTGGTTCACCCAATTGATTTCAATGGGTATCTATTTGGATGATGAAATAAATAAATAAATTGTTGTATTTATTATTGAACAACTGGGAAGGAGTTGTGATGGTTGTGAGTACTTCAGTGGTTGTTAAGAGAAAACTAAAAATTGACAATTTTGCACCCACTCTTCTTAGAGAAGATATGAGAAGGAAGAATTAAGAACCCTCTTCAGGTGAATCTTTTACAATGGTCAGTAGGGGAATTCCTCAAGAGAGAGGCAAAAATAATAGTAGAAGATGACCTAAATTTGTAAAAAGATAGAATTCAAGAAGCAGAAATGGTGATTGTTGGTTTCTTGTCAAAGCAAGTCATACAAAAAAGAATTGTTGGTCTTATAAAAAGGCCCAAGAAAAGGTATGGGATAGTGAAGCCAATATAGCATATGATAAAGATGAAAGTGTTCTAGTTTTTTTAATAATTGACACCTCTTTAGATTCGTGGGTGTTGCATTTTGGTGCCTCCTTCCATATTACTCTAGTTCGAGAAGCCTTCAAAAAATAAGAAGAAGGAAAATTTGGAAGGGTGTGCATGTGACATCAAGGGATCCATGCTAATTGAAAAGGGAAACATAGTAGACAGATTGTATCTACCTAAAAATCTTAGTGAAGTGGGAGTTACAATGTCTGTCGTAAAAAATGATATAGAACTTTGACATCAAGACTTGGATGTATATGAAAAAAAAATGTCTTCATTTTATGCTTGCAAGAGAATAATAACTAGGTCTAAAATTAGTTGATTTACAATTTTATGAACATTATCTTTTTGTAAAATAGAAGCGAGATAGCTTCTTGAAGACCAATCATGAGAAGAAGATCTCACCTTTTGAGCTTATTCATTTAAATGTATCTGACCCTACAAAGGTAACCTCTATTGGAGGTACTAAATATTATTTAAATTCACTGATGGTTGTACTAGAAAGGTATGGATTTATATGTTTAGTCAAAAATCAAAAGTATTTTCTAAATTTATTTTTTTAAAGCCTTAGTTGAGAATCAGACTGGGTATAAGATTAAATGTCTGCAAATGGATAATGGTGGTGAATTTTGTTTATTAGAATTTGATAATTTATGTGTGGATAATGGTATCCATAGAATTAAAGTTTTCTCTTTTACTCCTTAAGAGAATAGAGAAACTAAGAGGCTAAATTGGACAACTGTTGAGAGAGATGGGTGCATTATGCTATCTAATACTAGATCGGGTAAAGAATTTTGGGTACAGGATTGCAATATAGGTATGTATTTAATTAATTGAACTTCCTCATCCAGATTGAGTTTTTGTATTCTAGAGGAGGAATTACTGGGAAAAAGAATTTTTTACTCTCATTTTTGGGTTTTCGGTTGTGAAGCCTTTGCACATGTTTTCAAGGAGAAGAGGAACAAGTTGGACACTAAATATTAGAAGTCTTTTCAAGGTTTGAAAATACAAGGGAAATATAAAAAAGAGTACATTCCTTTGTTTGATGCAAAAGAAATAATGTTGTCTCTTCAAATTGTAGCTCCAAACCCCTCTTATGCAAGTAATTTAAGTGCCTTCTATTACCAATTATATGTAGGGAAAATAGGATTCATTTGATGAATTTGGCATGCATCATTAATAAAAAAATCTAATTGATATTGATCTAAACATAACCATTAGTCATCAAAGTCCCCTTTTCTATGACTAGTCAGTAGTAGATAATAGACTTTTAGTTGCACCTGTAATAGAGATCATGCTACTAATATCCTCCATTCATGCCTAATTATTGATTAAGCATGACTAAATATAGTAGATACTCAAGAAGATCAAAGATTTCTACTTCTACATTCAACTCACAGGTCAAATTTGATCCATGCGACAGTTTTTAATCCCTCTCATCAAGCTCAAAATGAGAAACAATAGGAAAGGGGAAGCCTTACTTTTATTTTATTTCTCTTTGTAAAATTCTTTCAATGAGTATAGTCTACAATGGATTGAGGCCACCAATAAAATCGAACAAGAGATTGATGTTATTGAGCTTTCTATCATGGAGACACATTATTCTTTTAAATTTTTAAGAGACTTAACTGGAACCGGTAGTACCTCCATTGAGAATTTACCCAAAAATTCACAATCAGCTTAAACTTCCCCTCTACTAAATTCACATAATATATCTAAAATTGAAAAAAAAAATTGCAGTCTTCTAGATGAAAAGTGAAATATATAATAATCTAGTAGATTAAATACATTTATAATGAACATAGCATATTTATAATGGTATTTATGAAATTCATTAGGCACTTAAAAATTATGTTGGAATGCAAGAGGAATTAACAAGGAAAACATATCTACCCCATTAAAAGCACCGAAAACTATTTTGAAATGCATGAAAAAAAAATCAATATAAATATTGGATTTGAGTTAGGTTTGTATTGAATAAGGTGAAATCATCATTTTGAATTACATGCACTTGTCCAAATAGCTACATCAAACTATCAAATAAGTGAGTGATGAGAATGTTGAAATAAAGAAAGTGATGTTATTGAAAATATAAATGCTTTTAGATATAACTATGTAAAAAGAATTAATATCATTCCTATGTTTTATTAATATGAATTTATTAATAGGGATTGTAAAACTCTCATGTATGTTAAGTGACTTTGACTATTATCTACTTATAGTGGAAGAAAGGAAATGATATAGCTTCTAAACACCTCTTAAGAAGTCCATAAAGAGATCCATAATTGACTAACTTCTCATGAAAGGAGGCCATGAAAGAGGGATGCATATAGAGTGGAGACAATTGTATATACATTAATTGTTACACTCATTATTTCAAGATGCTCCACTTTCTAGATGAGATAAAGAGATTACAAAGGAGATTAATAATTTAAAGAATTGTATTTTCGTTAGTTAGAAAGAAGGTAATTTATTGCCATCAAAATTAAAATATCAATAATGTAATTCTAATGGGTAATTTAAGGTAAAATTATGAAGCATTTTCTTAGCTAAAATTAAGAGTTACTAAGAACATGGGATATGATATCATTTATCTTTGTTACCTAAAATAGATATTTCTTAGTAACTTTTTTGTATCACATTTTTCCAATTTTTATGTTTTTTTAAAGTTTATATCTTATTAGAAATAATTATAAAATAGACTTTATTGATATAGAATTAAAAAATAATACTAATACAAAAATAATTATAAATAAGATTATAATAGAAAATGAACAATTATAGATTGAAAAATATATATATAAATAAGAATAAAAACTCTTGAAAATAATTCTCAATAAACACATCGTCAAACTCTAAAGCTTGACCACCACACACATTCAAAGCGAATTAATAATATAATACATTATTTGTTACTATCTTAAACAGATTCTTTAACCTAGAAATCTAAGTCGGACAATAACTCGAAAGGTTATAGAAGACTAAGTTCTTAATACTAACAATCTACTAATATTTTAGTCTGCAATGAAAATGTTTAATACTAACACCATACAAAAGGCTGATCCTATTTTAGGTTAGGAAAGAATTAATGATATCCATGAAAGGTCACGTCCATTTCTTGTAGTGGGGAGAGAAAGTGAGGTTAAATACAACGTGAGCATCAAAAACTCGAAGCAAGCCAAGGCTCACAGCATACCAGCCAAACAATTTACTACAGAATACCACATACGTTACGTCTATATACAGACAAACGATTTACTGCAGAGCATCATATCTGCTACATATTTATCAAGAATGATGTCAAATAAAAATGAAGAGAGTGATCACAGTATAAATGGGATTGATCTCCACACAATCAACAAACTCAATAAAAAACTAGACATGAGTTTGGATGAATTGATCGCTGCAAACAAAAACAATAGAGGCCCTTCCCAATCAAGGAGGCGGAGAACAGGAGCAGCAAGAAATGTTGAGCATACAAATATTACTTGTAATTCAGCTGCTCAATCCATTCGTCATTCTGCGCGTTGGCGTCAGAGAGTGAGAGCTTTGAATCCATTCATCCATAGGCGCCCTCGTCAAACTAGTATTAACAAGAGATCAAGAAATGGTGAGGCAGAAGAAGAGGGGCATAGGAAGAGGTCCAAGCAAGGCTTAATGCCCAATAAATCTCAGCCATCGTCTTTGAGAGGGAATAAATAATACGTCTCCAATCTGGATTACAATGTTAGTAATGAAGATATTGAGATTTTGTTCTCCGAAGATGGGAAAGTGAGACTGAACAAGGCAACCATTCACTTTGATGAACAAGGCCAATCTCTGGCAAGTGTACATTGTTTATTAAATGGATTAAATTAGATAATGCAGTAATCTTTTGGCTTTTCTCTCAACTATTAGTGTTTTTTTGGGGGTTTGTTTTGCAGGGTACGGGGGAAGTTGTTTTTGCAAGGGAAGAAGATGCTCGTGCTGCTGTGAATAAGTACGATGGGAGAAAACTTGATGGAAGGCCACTAGATATTCAACTGCTGAGAGAAGAGGATAAATCTCACGCTAATGGGAAATCTTATGCTCAGAGGAATTATTTTTGAGAATGGAGGAAGAGAAAGAGAAGAGGAAGAGGACAATAATGAGGGAGAGGATATCGGCAATAGGGATCTATATAATTCTTTAAGTGCTTTTAATTTTCTGTCATCGATCTATATAATTTTTCAAAGTATTCTTCATTAAGAACAACAAGATGATATTTAGTCTCCACTAGTGATCTATAAATACTCTTAATTAAGAGTGAACATGGCTTTTAATCTTCACTATACATCTATATGATTCTCAAAATACTCTTCCCTAAGGATGAGGGTGGCTTCTAATTTCCTTCACCCATCTATAAAAATATTCTTTACTGAATGTAAGGTAGCTTTTAATCTTCACTATTCATCTATATAATTGTTCAAGTGCTCTTCATTAAGAACGAGGGTGGCTTTTAATCTTCACCATCAATCTATATAATTGTTTAAGTACTCTCCATTAAGCTGGATGAGGGTGGCATTTAATCTTCATAGTAGATCTATATTATTCTTTAAGTACTCTTCACTAAATAATAAATGTCTATTTTTAAATACAATAACACTTATAATTAGCTTTCTTTTATATGGATTTGTTTATTTTTTTTGTTTATCTTAACTTAAAATCTTTACAAACTAATGAGTTTTTTTTGTGTGTATTAATGTTTACTTTCAAAATCCAAAATTGAATAATTATGAAGAATTGTTATCCATAAATTTCAAATATAAATATTTTAATAAACTTGATTATAAATATTAAAATAATAGAATAAAGAATTGTTAAGATCTAATAATATAAAAATGACATCCATTCTCATTATAATAAAATTAAATATCTTTATAAAAAAAACATAAAATTAAAACATTAATTTGTCCTTTTTAAACATTAAAATATATATATTAACAAATATTATGATTTTTTGAATAAAATATGTATAATTAGATACATCACAAATGCTTCTAAGAGAAGTATACATAATTCAAACGTTTTACACAATACATGCTATTAATCAGTAGGCCTCTATATTCAAAATAAACAACTAGTACTATTATTATTAATATTGAAATTTAATTAATTTTAAATTATAAATCATATCAATTGAAATTACTATTGTTCATTTGTTTGTTGAATTAAATATCCGTGTAATAATTTTAAAACATATAAAAAAACATGAATGAATTCCCTATCTTTTATTAGGTAATAAATTTTATATCTTTTAGACAATTCTCTTTTAACTTTTTCTTTTATTTTCTTTTATGTTAATTCAAACTAATTTAATATTTATTTTATTCTAAATAAATATTTATTAAATTATTAAAATTTAAAACATAATTTTAATTATTAAGTACTATGTTTTTTATAGGAAAAAGCAGCAAGAGGGTGCTGGCCCGTACAGAGACTAAAAGCACATTAACAGCAAGTTAATGGAAATAGCCAAACAGAATAGTAAAGCAGCAATACCAATCACACTTGCCTCTATCAAAAACAAAGTAAATGAAACTAACTAACCAAAAAATGGGAACAAGCCTAAAGCTATTGATGTTCAGAGTATTACCAATCCAGAGCCACACAGGGCTAGTATCAAAACAATAAAAGTTAACAAAGTCCCCACACACAACATCGGGGAAACTCAAACTGAAATCAACCAAAATAAGAACCTCCATAACAAAAACTAATTTTTTTCCCCCAACTGCCTGGATAGCAGAGTGTTGGACCATTCCTCCTGAAGAAACTAGAAGAGATCTTTGTTATCGTCATCCTCCGCTAGAGCACCACCAGCCAGTTTTTCCTACACAAGACATAGAGTAGTAGCCAAATTCCTCATAATTTTGAGGGCAAATTTATTGGTCAATCTGCAGTGATCCACCAGCCTCTGCATGTTCTTCTTGAGGTCCTCAATGTCTCTGTCGAGCTTCACAAATTTCTTTTTGAGGGTGCCTCTAAAGCAAGTCACCTCAGGGGGAGCTAAGTTGTCTTTGGGAATAGACTCTTTGTTCAGGGTCCCAAGGGTGGGGCTCAGAGGGGGGGTGGGGTTAATGGGGGTATTCAAAGTATTCTGGGGGCTAGAGGGGGGGTGGGTTTCAACCCTCGAGGTGCTAGTCAGATGGTCAGAAGAGTCATTTAGGGATTCAGTAGAAGGGGAATCTTTCCTGGAAACCTCATGGGAAGCAGTTTCCTTGAGCTTGGACTTACATTGCTCTTTAGCAATTCTGCTAGAGCATCTTCAACTGGTACCACTAAGGTCCACCTCAATGTTGACTTGACTATCCATGCATTTCTTCATTTTATGTTTACGGTCAGTGTCAGGGGTGCTTTCAGACTCAATTCTGAGCTCCACAGAGTCAAAGATGTAGGAATCCTCCTCACCAGTCCATTCCTTGTGGGGTTTTTTGCATTTCTTTCCTCCGCCCACATCAGAATCGATCTCCTGGGCAATTTGGAGGGGGTGAGAAGAGGACTGGGTAGGTTTGGCAGCTTCGGCCTAAGAGACATCCTGGATAACTTCTTGAATTATAGGAGGGGGTTGGGGGGTCGGGCAGATGGCTTTGTGAAACTGATAGAGATGGAGGAGGAGGCCCTGATGGAGGATGGGAATAGGTTTATCCGGATTATCCTTGATATCCAAAATGTTGCTCTCAATAGAATGCAGAAGGTAAAAAGGAATAGACATCAAATCCTTATTTCTAATATGGTTTAGAAAAGGCAGATGGTAATAGTAGTAGACGGTGAACTTACCCTCCAGCGTGAAGTACTTCATGATAATGAGGCAGCTTTTAGGCCAAAACTCAGGAAGCTCCTCTCTGTTAAATCCCCCTTGTTTCTTCACAGGTTGCTCACCCTCCCGAAAGAACTGGTTGAGGCTAGTGGGGTCTGGAGTCCGGCTAGTTTTTTTATATTTTCTCCCTATCATAGGAAGCCCCGTAGCTTTGGTGATGACTTCTTCATTAAGTTGAAAGTGAATGCCTCCCACCAAGACCTTCCTATTATCCCAAGTGGAGATGAACTGCTTTAAAATCTGCTCATCATGTCCTCCCCTCATACGCTCCATGAAACCCCAAATCCCACACTCCTTACAATAATGAGTGACCAAAGCATCATTGGAAAAGGCCTCATCAATCTTATCAAGTTTAATGCAAAGAGTATTGCCCCCCATCTCCAAATCCTAGTCCGCCAGCGTCAAGGAAGCCAAAAAACCAGAGAGCTGAGTAAAATTGCAGACGTTGGAAAACCTCTTGTTTTGACAAAACTTTCCCAAAACTGGGATATACATAGAGCATTGGCTTTGAGGAAATCTTTGGAAAAAGTACACCACACCACCAGATCTAACTAATCTACAGGTGCCTTTATTGGCATTAAAATTAAGGATACACTCGCTGTCCAGAATCGCCAAGTAGGCATCTTGATTTGAACAGCCTTTACATCGCACGTTAGGAAAGTAATTATCAACATGCATGGGGTAATGGGAGCACATTTTAATAATTTCAAAAAACTTACTAACACACCGGCATGTGATCCAGCAGGATTGCAAATTAATCATGATAGTGGAGCACATTGATTCAAATTCTTTTCCTCCCTGATGATTTGTCGAGTCGTCAAGGGCAAGTCACTCACCCCACTCCAACTGGTGAGTTTTTGTTGATGTAAGCGAATCGTAGCCAAAGAGTCGGCAACTTGATTTCCTTCTCTGTACGTGTGTTCAATAGTGCAGTGCTAGAAGTTGTTCAAAAGCGCTTTGATTTCCAGCAAAATGGGTTTGGTTCGCCATCCCACACTGGTCCCACTTTTGACAGCCTGAATCACCACTTTGGAGTCTCCTTCAATAGCCAGGTGTCTTACGTTCAAATTAATAGCGGTTTGAATTCCCCATAAAAGGGTCGTTCCATCAGCTTGGGTAACAGTGCCATTTTTAACGGGACCAGCGAAAGCAATCAGGCAATTGCCCTTATACTTTAGAATCAGTTCAAATTGAATTAGAATTAAAATTTAACATTTTTGGAAGATTTTGTTTTATTTATCTTTGATATATTTTGAATATTGATTTTAATTGGAATGATGTTGTGTTTTATTTTTTTTTTTGGAATGTTTGAAATGTTGATTTCAATTATAAAAGAAATTAATTAAGGGTAAAAGTAGTTAGAATTTTTTTATTAACAAAAAGAAAAGTACAAAAAAATAAAATACCCACAATTTAATAACCAAAACTTATTATTAAAATTTATATTTACATTTATGCAATAAATAAAATAGTTTCAAAGTAAAAATAAATAATTTTTAAAAATTTATCACTTTATTATTCTTAATATTTTATAAAATAAACATAATTAAGCCATGTTTAGAGGCCTTTTTTAATAAGTAATAAGATTTTAAATTAATAAAGAGACAACTTTCTTATTAAATTTTTTAAGTTTTCAATATTCTTTTACATAATTTTGTATATATTTTGATAAAATATTTTAAATCTTTTTTTCAAAATGAAATACTTTAAATATTAAACACATTGATAAAATGATTATCTTTGTTTAATAAATTTCTTTATAGAGGTGGGAAATGGTAATCGAAAGATGGTTACAAAAATAACCAACAATTATATAAAGAAATAAAGCAACAGCGAATAAGTAAGATAAATAATTTAGATACAATATGTATTTATCTTCATCCATGTTCAATTTTAGTTCTTTGTATCTTTTAAAATATTATTCAAATTATATTTTATTATCAGCCTAATCATTGCACTTCCTTTTGGTACAAGTGCTAGTTATAACTTTCTAACAGAAAACCTTTGTACCTCCTTCCAAACAATACTAATTTAATTAAGAAAGTAGCAATTGCACCTTGGTGCAAAATGGGTACACTGAAGAGATATTACATAGAGGAAGAGTGGTTTTAAGATTTTCATAGTCATAAATGTCATTGATACTTGAGATAAATCTATATATAATAAAAAAACTCTAATTAAATAGAATAATATCATCAACCAAGAAACCTACTTGCACATGAGACCACCAAACATTAGCAAAAAAATTAAATTTTCCATCTTGTATCTTATTTTACTTCTAATTTAGGGATTTTGGAAGGGTGACTTAGATTCTTATAACATGTAGTGAGTTGGAAGAAAATATATAGACACACAATCTTCATAAACTCATATTGGATTCTAAGAGTTGGTTTTGGGTGAACTGGTGGAGCTACAACAACTTAGGTCATCTACAAATTAAATTATGTGATGTCTATTTGATCTAATATCTCCTTGACCCTTGGAAAATCCATGAGGTATTCATGTGAGAATAAATACTTTTCTTTGAGTGATAACAATCATGATTGGCTAACCAATATGCTATCCCATTAGCTTCCCTATAGTTATGAAGGAGTTCATATGACACAAACTGGTCAACCATGAACCAAACTTGATGGAGAATATAATTGATGGATTGATTTGAGATCTATCTTTCTATAGGTATTTATTAAGATTAAGGAGTCTCCTTTGATTATGAGATTTTAGATACTTAGTTTTCTAGCCATCATGACCCCTTGTAGAAAATCTATGGTTTTATCAAGATTGTTTGCACCTGAAGGAAGGTTGATAGATTTTTCTTGAATAACATGTCCCATAGGAACTTTGAATACACATCCACATCCATATTTTCTTGGGTTTCCTTTATTTGTACCATCAAAGTTTAGTTTAACTTGGGTTGTAGGAGGAGGGATCTAGGAAATTCTTCTTCTATCAAATTTTGGCTTTATGTGTTGGAATAACATAACTAGGGAGAGAAGGGTAAGATCTTTCCAATATTTTAAAACAACTGCATCTCAATCTATGAAAACAAAACCTAGTCTCGTGATGTTGCAATTGTGTGAATTTACTACTTCCATGATTGATTTTTCCAATTTGTAGATCACTTGACCAATCTTTGATGTTTCTTCCTAAAAATTCCTATCTTACTTTCTTAACATATATTTTAGAGCACCATTGGTGGAATTTCTCTCCAAATATTGGAAAAGAGAGAGGTTTTATATATAATCATGGTTAATTAGTGAAAAGGTCTCATATTTTATTTAGAAGAGGTGCATGCCATTTCAATTTGAACTTGATAAATGACCAACATATTTGAGTGAATGAGAAATAGACACATGTAAAAGGCTATCTATACTAAGTTTTAAAAATCTTGCACTTTTTAGGGCTTTGTTTTTTTAAGGAGTAACCATGAGAAGAAGCCTACTTTTGGAAATATCATGTTGTTCTTGTAAAATGAGAATTTTTTTTGTTTCTCTAACACTTCTCTTTGACTCGTGAGAGACTCATATCCTTGCCTCACATTTATTTTATCAGATGAATATGGTCACATATTATGCATAGATTCTTTTAGAATTATTGTGAATTGTTAAGTTGCATTTGGACACGCTAGAGCACAAGAGTGAGAATAAAGATTTAGAATATCCACAAGGAGGATGGAGAAACATTCTCATATCCAATCATATTCTAACTCAAAGATGGGTCAAACTACAGAAGAGGCAATTTTGGTAGGAGTACATTTTTTATATTTAATTCTGGTTTGGTGTTCTTCTTATTTAATATTGTGTTTAATTTTTGTTTCCTTTTATTGATATCTAATGAAGATTCTAGTGCCATTGAAAATAATTATAGAATTTATAATTGTGACACAATTAATATTTATAAATATATTACATCTAATCAATTTTACATCATCAAATATGATTTTATGAAGCCATATATTTTAAGTGTTTTGTTAAGTACAAAATTCCCATAAAATAACTATCTAAAAACTACCTAAATGCTTTAATTAATCAACACATAATATTACTATGTATTAAATATTTGACCTTTGTGTTCATGAGATGTAAAAATCCCCTTCATACAAAAAGGAAGAAATAATTAACAACACACAAAAACTAATACATTATGACATTTAAAAATTAAAAATATCCCCTTGATCCAAAGGGGGAAAAAATTGATTGGTAGATTAAGGCATCCATCAATTTGACTCATCTTACAATTTTGTTGACTCTCTTGATTGTTTATTTGTACTATCAACTATTTTGGACACCTACATGCATAATATTAATACTTAATCTTTTTTTATGGAAAATATTATGAGATTTAGCTAGGAACACTAGGCAAATAGAAGCAATAATTAGATAGAATTGAAAAAAAAATGAAGATGATTGCATAGAATGAGTGAGTGATTGATAATGTGTAGGAATGGGTACATATATAGAAAATACATCTTACCTACCACCCTACCTACCTTTCCAAATAAGCAAGATGACACTTAGGTAGGGCCACCTCCGCGCCTAAGTAGGATTAACACACCAACACCCCACCCCCTAGCCCCGTCCCCCCTCCCCCCTTAAGCCTAACATAGGTGAGGAGAAAAGTGGATCCTAACATCAAATCCTAATAAGGTATCCAAGTACTTGATACACTAATAAAAAGAGGAGAAAACCATGTGGGAAAAAACTCCCCATATTTGATGGTAAAGGATGACAAGTATAAAACCCCATGTGAGGAAAAATTCCTTCTCATATGGGAGAAGAAGAAGTGATATAATGCAAGCCCCCTCAATGTAAAATTTCCTACACTAATGGTAGATTCCAAATTAAATTTTGAATTGATCAAATACCATTGAACAACATTCCTTCATTAGGAATAAATATAATAGAAGTATCCACTTTTCCTCCCTAATCATAAAAGGAATATGATAGAGGAAAACTCAAGATGTATGATGCTGCTAAACTCCGGTCAAGTATCTCGATGTCAATTTTAGAACAATAATCAAATCAAGTGTTCTAGGTCACAATGATGAAGATAAAAATCTAGAATTTAATGAAGACCAATGTAGATCATTTTCCAAACACTTTGATGAGCCCTTCAAATGGTGCTTGAAAATTCTTCCACCCTAATGTGAAATTGTGAAAAGATATAATGTAGTGATCAAACAACTAGGTCTAAATATATTCCCAATAGAAGAAGATGAGGAAACTTCATAGGAGCTTCCAAGAGCTTGAGTACATGAATATCCTCAATGGTCTCCTCCAAGTTTTCAATTTGGGGTTGTATAAACAAAGATGCAATTTCTAGTAGAAATGTGTCCCGGTGAGCTATTTTTGGAAGATGATAAAAATCCTATTGCACCAAACTATTAGAAACTATCAAAGAAGAATCATTTAAATTAAAAATATAAATAGTAGTTCTTTATGAAGTTTCCTCAACTAGAGAATATTAATTATCCTCAATAGTAGAAACAATAGTATGTAGGGGAGTACTATATGGAAAATGATCACTTTTCAAATATGTTTCCAGACAAGTTGAGACAGTAGGCATCTTAGTGAAGGCAAAATAATGACTCCATGAAGATTCATAGTCTCCAAAAAATTGTTAGATGATGGTCCAAGTAGTGATATGAAATTTGAACAATATTTTCTATGTGCTGAATATATCTCTCATCAACTGTAATTCCTATTGTTCTATAAATTTTCATTATTTTAAGCCACTTATTCTTTTCTATCTGTCATGTGTCTTAGGAAAGAATTGAAGGAGAGATAATAGTAGACTGCACTCACAAAGGTGATTTAATATCCCTTATTTCTAAGAGAGATAGTTATCTGAATTAATCTTGACAATAGAAGGATGAAATTGCAATTTTGATGACATAATGGAACCCTACAAAAGAGAAAATTTATCTTAGTTCATGATTACATACATAATTGAACCATGTTATATCAATTGGTCTAAAATTGAATAAATAAAAGAAGAACTATTGAAGCATATAAGATACAATACACACTACACCTACCTTGATTCAATTTTAGAGACCCCACTTACAATTGACATTTTTACAAGCATAGTGCATAGGCAACATAAAATGGAGTGAAAAATAGCCCTTTATAATGATAATGTGAAATCATCTCCATGGTATTTTGTTTGAATAATCAACCACTTTCAAGAAAAATGGAACTCAAATTGGATTTTCCAAATGAAAGTTGTGAAATTTTATATTTTTCCATAGTTTCCTTAAATGCATAAAAAATTAAATGCCTTGCAAAATTATTAAAAAAAAATTGCTTGCATATTAGAGGTTAAAATCTTCAAAATTTATAAATGAATTGCTAAAATAATGCCAAAATAGAAAAATAGTTGTAAATAAAAGACAAATTTCATCACAAAATATCAAATAAATATAAATCCTTGAAAATATCTACAAATACACTTTACATTTCCATAAATTCAATGAGAATAACTACAAATTTAAATTCTTTTACACAAAATATGGCAAATATCTACAATTATCCTCCAAATTCTATTAATATCTCCTTGCAAACACTAAAATTTAAGAATTTTAAACTTGAAAGTTAAAGTTTCTTTTAAACTTATTTTACACTGATGATTAAACTTATTTTCTGAGGTTCCTTGTTCTACTTCTACTTATTTAAAGGTAAACTAAAATTTTGGATCTAATTAGTTTCTACACATCAATGGAACTCTATCTAGGATTCCTAAAACAATAAAAAAAATCCTTGAGTAGGACAATAACTTCAATAAATTCTAAATTGCATGGCTCCTTATGTTCCTTTTATGTTGGTTTCACTACTATCACATAGCTATCTT
Organism: Chamaecyparis obtusa; assembly: GCA_027943335.1. Lineage (NCBI taxonomy): Eukaryota > Viridiplantae > Streptophyta > Pinopsida > Cupressales > Cupressaceae > Chamaecyparis > Chamaecyparis obtusa. The sequence goes on along the minus strand of BSBK01012442.1, from coordinate 212,219 downwards.
GCAATTCTCTCACCTCTTTGAGAAATTCATTTATTGGAAATAACATCACATTTCTTTACTATGTGCATTATTTATCTTCCTTCATGTAAATTAATTCAAATCTATTACCATATTTTTATGGTAAGATTTATTTTTTACCCATCATATACGTATAATAATCATATTTTCACATCCAACCTAATAATGCATGAAATGTGTAATGCCCCGCCAGGGAACCCAGGAGAAATTAACCTAAACATGTTACTAAGTTTACTAAATATTTTTTTTATTCTTTAAGATTTTGCAATCAATAATGAATAACAATGTGGAAGCAATCTAACATAAGATAACATATACACATAAATATAACTCATTTATAGATTACAAGTCTCAAGGGTTCTATGACGTAGAAATACGTAAATATAAATTAATCTATTAAGAATAATTCATAACAAAATCACATGATGCATCTTAGGTTCATTTTAAAACCCAAATTAAAGTATTCATAATCCTTTACTTAATCATAATGAAAAGAACAAAAATTATAAAGTACACTTACCATATTCATTTCATTCATTGCATCAATATAACCAAAGATACAATCTATAAAGTAAAACTGATACATCATGGCATACATAATAATACAACTTCCACTGCACATGTCGCGGGGACAAAAATAATACAATACAAGTACATATACATATACATTTTCTAAAATCAATGTTACTAACCAATACATAAAATGGAATGCAAGATATACATCTCATGAGAAAGTCTCCAAGAAAAGAGCAATAAGATAGAAGAAGCATCAAGGATCATCCAAGCACCAAGTCATGAATGTCGGATCTCAATGGTAGTAGAATCACTACCACCCGAACACGTGGAACTAAGAATTCCACTCCCACCGTGTTGAGGAGATAGCACTAAGCCTCACTCAAGAAAATATTCAAACAAGCAAGACTGATGCAATGGTACACAAGGATAAAATGGTACTAAGTGGTTACAAGGTTATCAAGTAAAAATGATCATGACACAAATCAGGTGTACCAAATGTAACATAGGAACCTAGCACACATATAGGGAAGTTTCATCACATGAGTCAACTCTAAGGTCACCTGGTAGTCTCTCTGGACCCCGGACCCTAGTGACTCTATGTAGTATCAGTAGTCCTTTCAAACAGATAAGGATACTAACTATGCCAAAACACACACCTCACTGGGTGAAAAGCATCATCTCCCACTCCCATCCTTAGCCTATACTAGCACTCGAGGCATGGGTGAGGAATAATTATCTTTTTAAATGTTTCTATCCTAGTAAATTTATTAAGTTATCACTTATTAAGTCAACTTACAAAGGATACCCAGGAAGCCACTTTAGGGCTCCGGTGCCTCCAAAGTAAGCCACTTCCCTTCTATGCTCCTAGATAACCTACCCTAATGCTCCCAACAAAATAAATAAAGAGAAATTAAATCAAAACCATAAAATATTTTCATAAATTAATTAACCATAAATGTCATCAAAGACAGTGTCGGTGCATAAAAAATATCTCATCCTATACAAGGATCCAAATTGTCCATCCCATACTGGACATAACAATCACCAAACCATATACATATGGTCCCATAACACAAGCTCAATAATCATCAAAATCATAAATAGCATCATTCTCCAACAAGGAGTAAAACATAGATCCACAATATCACCTATCAAATCACATAATAACTACAATAAAAGAAACAAGGTGACCAAGTTAATTAAGACTCAACACAATAATGGTCGTCACCTCTTCAAGGTTGAATAGAGTAATGATCAAGACTCAATAGAATACATGACATCACTCACTGATGCACTCAAAATAAAACATGCATAATCATGACATAAAAATGGTTATCAACACTTCATAATACAAACCAAAGGTGAAAAGTATAAACCCTTAAAAGTATTTCAAGTTTCAAGACAGAATCCCCTCCTAAGGCATTACCCTACCCATGACCAAACAATTAGTCACAATGAAACAAAACAACAACAAAAACAAACAAACAAACTCCAATCATAAAATCCAATAATACAAAAACTCTCATTCGACCACTTAACTATACAATTATCATCTATTATAACCCAAGATTATGATTTAGTTAAATTTAAACCCTGTTAAATTACAAATTAATTAACTTATAAACAAAACTCTTTTAGAATCATAATCTAAATTTAAATTAACTTATAAATTAAATTTAACCTAATTTATAATAAATTAAATTTTCAATTCAATAATCTAATTTATAAAATAAAACAATTTAAATTATAAATTAAATTACAACCCAAATTAATTATAAATATATACTAAACCATATCTAAATAACAATAACTAAACTAAATTATAGTAATCTATTAATTATAATTACAAACTAACCTCAATTAATATACTTATAAATACCAAAAAATAAAATACAAGCTAGACCATAATTAACGGTGGCAGCTATGCTCCATCCAAAATGCACCAAAAACAAATTAAAAAAGTCAAACTTTTTTTTTTCTAGATTCACAAAAACACAGTGATTTTTTTTGCAAATTTTTGGTGGTTTTCAATCACAAAATGTGCAAATCATGAAGAACATATGCTGAAAATTTTATGAAAATCTGTTGTGTTTTTAGTTTTTTGAAATTTGGTCTAAGATGCATTTTGGATGGAGCATAGCCATGTCCATAATTAACCACCATGCATATCACATAAAAAAAATAAAAAATAAAAAAAATCAATTCGAATGAGACTTCCTTATCCCATACGTGGAGCCCACTCACAAAATAAAACAAAATATAAGTTTTTTTTGAAAAAGAAGAATGTAAAACATGGCCCCACAAACATGGAGTCAAAACCCATGTAAAAGTCAAGTCTATTAGAAAGCTCCTCCTAACCTGACATTGCAAGGTAGAGAGCAAAACTTTATACAAAAGCATGGAATTGAAAAGCAAAGACTTATTAAAGTGACCACTTCCTTTACCCAAAAAGGGTGGCATTAATAGGAGGGAGCAGGCTTGGAATTTGATGGCCGTATTGGCCGTTTTTGTACTTTTAGACCGTATATGACAGGTTGAAAAATTGTTAGACCGTATGAATTGAGAGGCTAAATATTTATAAAACCGTAAGTTTGACACTTTAATTTATTAATAAACTATCAAAATTTGTTATAGGCAATTTAGTATTTTAAATGTATGATATATGTGTATAATAAATTATGTTATTTTATAATATATATGTTTCTATTTTGATTATTATATATTCATATTAATTTAGAAACTTGTTTAATTTTTTTGAGATTTTTGTACTTATAATTATTTTTTAACTTCATATACTTTTTATCACAAATAAAAGTTTCTATTTGTATATTATTATTGATTTAAAATCTTTCCCAAATAAAACAGAGGAATTTATTTTCTAATTTTACGTTTTGTATATCTATACGTAAAAATTTTGACAATCAATATTTTTCTTAAAACATAAAATGAAAGCCATTAAAATAATCAAACCATCATAGAAAAATCATATGATAGGTAGGGGTGACCTTCAAATTCTAGGCCTGGGAGGGAGTGATGGGGTTATTTTAATTAAAAGTGCAAGCACCCATTCCATTTTATGGCACCAGTAGCCATGTCGTTGGGTTAAAAAAAACAAGTAAATAAAAATAGAACATAACCAGCCCTCTCCTAGGTTAGTGTGGCCTTTAAATTAAGTGACTGGGCAAGGGTTTAAGAATACTAAATAAGCCTCTCCATTATTGGTGTGACTTTCTAAGGAGGAAACAAGTGCATGATTCAAGATTTTTGTGATATATATAAAAGGATTCCCCTCAAATTTGGTGATAACTTGGGAAAAGAATTATATTGAAATAAAATTAAATTAAACCTAAAAATCAATTTTATTTTTTGTTGGCACGAGTTCTTGGCATTGGTGCAGGGAACATAAAAGATGGAATAAAATATGGCACATGTTTTAATGATTATAAGATAATTCCATATACATATATTCTCTACTCAAAACAAGGTAATCACAAAAAGGTTGAGGAAATTAATATAAATGTATATTTTGTTCATGTCTATATTAAAATTTTCTAAAATAAGTAAATATCATTTATTTATTTTTCTTTAAATAATTCAATTTCATTTTCTCAATAAGATATTTTTTTATATATATTCTATAAATAAATTTCTCAAATGGAATTTGATTATTGAGATTTTAATGAGGAAGACAATCGAAAACCACAAAAAAAATAAACAGTCACGAAGAAGACAAGCTTTCCAAATGAAACAACAAAAAGGATTCAAAACCCTACCTCACATCCAAGGATAATCTGAGAAGAAAATAAGAACACAATCCAAGATTCCATCTTTCAATAAATTTCCTTCAAACCAAAATCAGAGCCAAAACCTACCTCCCTAAAACCTATGTCCAAAATAATGGCCAAAAAGGACTCTAATACAGAAAATCCAACAATTAGGGTTGAAACATGCAACTCATAATCATAAATAGGAACTCAACTATTAAAAAGCAATAAAATAGTTAACTTGAAATCATAGAAACCAGAACTCAACTCATACCCTCATTTTTATCAATTCTCTATTTAAAATAATTATATATTTAATTAATAATTCTAATTCATGCAAATCACTCAACTTTTAATCTTAATCTTATATTACAGTTTTATTAACTGAATGTGCAAATTTAATTGCATAATAATATTTAATTAATAATTAATATTTTTAGCACATTAATAATATGTGAATTGATAATTAAATATCAACTCATTAATTTATTAAAAAAAGTTATAACTAATCTCTCAGTTAAGTTTCTTAACTCAACTTTCTAATTTAGAACTGAAAAATCAATTCCTTTTAACTAGTGTGCATATAATCACATAAATATATTTTATTTATAATTAATATCTTTAGCACCACTTAATAAGTAAATTGATAATTAACATCAATTTATATTGTTTGAACATTTAATTTAAATTTTGATTTAATATTTAATTAAACATTTGTTTTTTATAATTAGACTTTTAACTAAGTCTTTTAAATAATCAATGATATTTAATTAATTTTCATTAATTAAATATCTATATATTTCATATTTCATATTCATAAGATATAATTATTTTAATCTCATAATTAATCTTAATTAAATCCTTAATACATTAATAACACAAAATTCACATCAAGACACTGGAACAAACATAAAGGAAAAACTGACCAAAACCCAAAAGTAATAATCAAGCTCAAAGAAAGGGTTCACGAATGATGTCATCTTGACAAATTCAGAGGGTAATAGAAAAGATACTTGTCCACTGTTTGAGGACAATAATTGGCTTAGGTTGGGATTCAGACCTGGATGTTATCTCCCCTCTCTTACCATTGAGATATTGCAATAGGGCACGCTCATCCTGACAATTCAGGGAAGTCGATGCCCGGTACCTGAAATCCTACATACAAGACAAGCATGTACATACATGTGTAAATATATAATAGACAATGGTGGGGATCGGCCAATCATGTGGATCTCATAAGCAAGTAACTATGACCCTTTCCCTCAACCACATTAGGAACGTCAAACAAAAAAGTAAAACATGCACGCCAACCATACACGTGCAAGTATGGGGTTAGTAAAAATCATATACATAAGTAACATCATCATAGGTGAATAATCATCATCGTCATCATCTAACTAACATGATATAAATCAAACAATTTAAAGTATCATAGAACTGAATCATTAAATGTAACCAAATATTTAATATTCATGAAAATTGGTCTAAATGGGTTAGCGTCATAAACATAAATGGCAATAAAAGGGTGGGCACTACAAAATGCCTATACCAAGATCACATCACACCATAACTTATTTACATATGTCCCTTAATGTTGATGAAACTAAAAATCTATCTCTTACTATTATTTCTTATGTCATATACAACTAGTAAACTTTGGATAGTATAGGGTGTGTGATTGTCTTCAATACCAATCTACATATGATCTTTATGGATGATAAATTTTTTATGTTTCACCCATCAAAAACTAGCTTGTACATGAATATCCTCCTAAATTTTTCTTAACATAAAAGAGATTCATTCTTAACAATAACTCATTGCCTTTGTGTATAGATTTTAAAAAAGAAATTATGCATCACTAGATTCTCCCTTTTATCTTTATCAACTTGCACAATCTCATATTTTTCTCTATGTAGAATTCCTCTCACATAGGTTCAATGGGAATGCTGATATTTTTTACTATCATGGTAAAATTTTGTTAATTTAACCATATTTAAATATTTAAAATAACATTAAATATCATACAAAATGTATGTTCATTGTTCAATAAGGTTATGGAAGAAAGAGTTTCAGTGTATTTAATCATTTAAAAAATAGTTGGAGATAAATCTGGTATCACAAGGGTTGTAGATCATATCCCTTTAAGAAGGATGATAACTTCAATAAATGATAAATTGCATGGCTTCTTGTGTTCCTTTTAAGTTGGTCTCACTACTATCACATATATATCTTGCAACTCTCTCACCTCTTTGAGAAATTCATTTATTGGAAATAGTATCACATTTCTTTACTATGTGCATTATTCATCTTCATTCATGTGAATTAATTCAAATCTGTTACCATATTTTTATGGTAATATTTGTTTTGTGCCCATCATACATATATAATAATCATCTTGCCACATCCTACCTAATAGCACATAAAATGCATATATACCAAGATCACATCACCCCATACCTTATTTGTATATGTCTCTTGATGTAGATGTAACTAAAAATTTATCTCTTACACATTGGATAGTATAGGGTGTGTGATTGTTTTCAATCCCAATCAATATTTTTTTATGTTTCACCCGTCAATAATTAGCTTAAACTAATTTATCCTCCTAAATTTTTCTTAGCGTAAAAGAGATTATTTCTTAACAACAACTCCTTATCTTTGTGTATGGGTTTTAAAAAAGAAATTATAGATCACTAAATTCTCTCTTTCATCTTTATTGACTTGCACAATCTCATATTATTCTCTATGTAGAATTCCTCTCACATAGGTTCAATGGGAATGTTGATATTTTTTGCTATGATGGTAAAATTTTGTTAATTTAACCATATTCAACTATTCAATGGCATTACATATCATATAAAATGTATGTTCATTGTTCAATAAGATCATGACAACTAGTATTTAATCATATAAAAATAGTTAGAGATAAATATGGTATCACAAGATTTATATCATATCCCTCTAAGTTTTCAAATCTATCATAGTTAGCAAAAAATTTTCCTCTACTAAATCAACATTAAATATCTTTTTTTTTTTAAATAAAATCACATACTCTTCTAGATAAATATTAAAATATTTTAATAGATTAAATACATGTATAGTAAACATAACATATTTATATAATGATATTTAATAAATTTACTATGCACTTAAAACTTATATTGAAATACAAAAGGAATTGATAAGAAAAGCACTATCTACCCTGCTAAAAATCCCTTAAACCATATTGAAATGGATGCAACAAAAATAAAATTATGTAAAATGTTGGACTTGGGTTAGGTTTGTATTGAATAAAGTGAAATCATCATTTTGAATGGTAGGCACTTGTCCAAATAGCTACATCAAATTATCAAATAAGTGTGTAATGAGAATGTTGAAAGAAAAGAAGTAAATTTATTTAAAATAAAAATACTTTTGGATACAAGTATGTAAACAATTTAATATCATTCCTATGTTTTAATAATATGACTTTATGAATATTGTGTATGTTAAGTGAATTTGACTATTATCTACTTGCAATGAAATAAAGGAAAGATATAGCTTCTAGGTACCTCTTAAGAAGTCAACTTTCTAGATAAGATAAAGAGATTACAAATGAGATTAATAGTTTAAAGTATTATACTTTAGTTAATTGGAAAGAAGGCAATGCATTGCCCTCAACTATCAATAATGAAATCCTTGGAGCAATTTAAGATAAGATTATCAAGCATTTTCTATGCTAAAATTAATGAAGGTAAAGCTTGAAAATAATGGAACCTAGAAAAATATGTCTATTAGGAGTTACTAAGGACATGGGGTACGATATCATTTACATTTGTTCGCTAGTAGATAGATTCTTTAGTGAATTTTTTTGTATCACACTAAACCAATATTTTCTTCTTTATTTAAGTTTATATCTAATTAGAAATAATTGTAAAAAGAATTCTATTGATGTAAAATTTTGATTAAGTTCAAACGGGAGGGAGCCGACCCATCAAAATAACATCATGTGATATTGAGTTAAAAGATTATATTAACAAAAAAAACTATAAATAAGATTGTAATAGAAAATGAAAAAAATAAAAAATAAAAAACCTTGAAAATAATTCTCAATAAGTGAGCCGTCAAACTCTAAGGTTAACCACCATACATATTTAAAGTGAATTTTATTTGTTGCTATCTTAAACAAATTCTTAACCTAGAAATTTAGTTTTGACAATTCTATAAACAAATATTACTGTTACTCGAAAGATTACGGAAGACTAAGTTTTTAATGCTAACAGTCTACTACTATTTTAATTTGCAATGAAAATGTTTAATACTAACATCTCATTGCAAAAGGCTGATACTGTTTTAGGTTAGGAAAGAACTAATGGAGAAAGGTCACGTCCATTTGTTGTAGAGGGGAGAGAAAGTGAGGTTAAATACAACTTGAGCGTCACAGTGAGCATCAAAACTCGAAGCAAGCCAAGGCTCACAGCATACCAGCCAAACAATTTACTACAGAATACCACATACGTTACTTATATATCGACAAACGATTCACTGCAGAGCATCATATCCGCTACATATTTATAAAATATGATGTCAAACAAAAATGAAGAGAGTGATCACAGTGTAAATGGGATTGATCTCCACACGGTTGACAAACTCAACGAAAAACTAGACATGAGTTTGGACGATTGATCGCTGCAAACAAAAACAATACCAACTCAACTAGGAGGCGGAGAAGAGGAGCAGCAAGAAATGTTGAGCACACAAATATTAATTGTAATTCAGCTGCTCAATCCATTCGTCATTCTGGGCGTTGGCGTCAGAGAGTGAGAGGTTTTAATCCATTCATCCATAGGCGCCCTCGTCAAACTACTCTTAACAAGAGATCAAGAAATGGTGAGGCAGAAGAAGAGGGGCATAGGAAGAGGCCCAAGCAAGGCTTAATGCACAATAAATCTCAGCCATCGTCTTTCAGAGGGAATAAATTATACGTCTCCAATCTGGATTACAATGTTAGTAATGAAGATATTGAGATGTTGTTCTCCGAAGATGGGAAAGTGAGACTGAACAAGGCAACCATTCACTTTGATGAACAAGGACAATCTCTGGCAAGTGTACATTGTTTAGTAAATGGATTAAATTAGATAATGCAGTAATCTTTTGGGCTTTTCTCTCAACTGTTACTGTTTTTTTGGGGTTTTGTTTTGCAGGGTACGGGGGAAGTTGTTTTTGCAAGGGAAGAAGATGCTGGTGCTGCTGTGAATAAGTACGACGGGAGAAAACTTGATGGAAGGCCACTGGATATTCAACTGCTGAGAGAAGAGGATAAATCTCATGCTAATGGAAAATCTTATGCTCAAGGGAATTTTTTTGAGAATGGACGAAGTGGAGTTGGAAGGGGAAGAGGAAGAGGAAAAGAAAGAGGACAACAATGAGGGAGGGGTATCAGTCATAAGGATCTCTATAATTTTTTAAGTACTTTTAATTTCAATTATTGATCGATATAATTTTTTAGTATTTATTAAGAACAAGATGTTATTTAGTCTCCACCATTGATCCATAAATACTCTTCATTGAAGGTGAATGTAGCTTTTAATCTTTACGATGCATGTATATAATTTTCTAAATACTCTTCACTACGGATGAGGGTGGCTTCTAATTTCTTTGATCCATCTATATAATTACTCTACAGAATCTAAGGGTGACTTTTATTCTTCACCATCTGTTTATATGATTGTTTAAGTACTCTCCATTAAGAACGAGGGTTGGCATTTAATCTTCACCATTGATCTATGTTGTTCTTTAAGTACTCTTCACTAAATAAATGTCTATTTTTAAATACAATAATACCTATTTGTTTGCTTTTATATTAGTTGTTTTACCTTTTTTAAAGCTTATTTAACTTACAATCTTTACAAAGTAATAATTTTTTTTTGCTGTATTGATGTATAATTTTAAAATCCAAATTTCAATAATTATGAAGAATGAGTATCCATTAATTTCAAATATTATGTGGAATGTGTATCTTTTTATTTTGTCCAAGATATTGAAACAAATGATTTATAAGCATAATGTGGAGATTGAATATAAATTAGAAATTAATTAAGAAAATGATATTTGTATTATTTTTTAATGTTTCTTAGTTTAGATTGTGAAATTATCATTTTAGTAGACTTAATTATAAATATTAAATAATAGAATAAAGAATTGCTAAGATCTAATAATATAAAAATGAAATCCATTCTCATGGCTTGATACATTTTAATATATTAGTAGAAATAACATATAATTAGAACATTAATTTGTCCTTTATAAACATTTAAAAAAATTAATAAACATCATGATTTTTTTTAAATAAAATATGTATATTTAGATACATCAAAAATGAGTTCAAGAGATGCATACATAATTCAAATATTTTTCACAATATATTTATAATAATTTAACATAATTTTATTTATTAAGTATTGCATCTTACAAAACACTCCTCAATATTTTTTTGTATTAGATATGACTCAACCAAAATATACACAACATCTAGTCATAGATTATATCATGTGACTGTGATGACTATAACATATTGTATTGCCACTTTTGGTATCTAATACAAAAAGAATGTATATTTTTGTATCATGGAGAGTTGTACATATATATGATATAAAAAAAAATTAAGGTATTGTGTTGATCCAAGGGATTGTTAACAGCCAAGTATTTGATGAGCTTTCCTGCTCAAACCTCTCTATCCATGTTATCAAACCAACATGGGCTTCCTTCCATCTCAACTTTTTGCCCTCTAGTATATATTATGTGAATGAGTGGATCACAAGTATAGCATTTGGTGGAATGTCTGCATGCTCTACTTCTACTAGAGGCACTATGGCTACAGGATCCATTACACATCCTAGAAGATCTACCCTCCCCCTTTGTGCATTTAGTTCTTCCATGAAATTATGAAGAGATATTTTGAATGGGGATCTCTCCTCGCTCCTTCTCATCCATGTGTGACCATGAGAGATCTCTCATTTGAAGATCATATATGTGTCATCCTACAAAAAAATTTCAAAATTCCTCCTAGAGAGCCTCATTGTGATTGAAACCTATATATCAATATCACTAAATATGAGTCTCCTCTAAGACTCAGTAAGATTTTAACCCTTGCCATTAAGCACATTTTCATTCCTAAATTTCCAAATACAACAAAGGATTTGAACTGGAAGAATAGAAAAAAGAATATTATGATGTTTCATAAGGCTCGTGATGTTGCTAAATATAACCTCTAAAATGCTAATATTTTCATTCCCAAAGAAACCAAATATCTTCCATATTTCACTAGTAAAAATGTAATAAAAAAAATGTTTCACTGCCTCAGGATCCTACAAAGAGAGAATATACTAAAATCCCCATTAGGTTATTTTAGTGGTAACCAATGTAAAACTAACCTCCATTGAAAAATACTTTTTCTTTTGTTCTACCAACCTACCCCATTAATTATCAAGGTTTTTGTGTCGGGAAGGAGCATCTAGGTTCACCCCCAGAGGAATTGATATGATAGATAACTTCCTCATTATCAACTGAATAAGAAGAGGCTCACCACTACCTTTGTTTATCCATAACACATTTCCTAAGGGGAGATAAGGATTGGCATGTCTCTTTGAGGAATGTGTATGGCCTTCATTTCCCTTGTGGAATGACATACTTGCTACTAATTTTATTTCAACCTATAAGTTTCTCATCAATAATAATATCCTTCAGCTTCCTAATACCTTTTCCTACCCAACTTTTAGTTGAACATCCTTGAAACATTTCATGGGGTTTTCTGTTATGATATAAATTCCACTAAATATATTTTTCACCACATAACTTTCATCACCTGATATGATTTATCTTTGTGAAACCAAATACTTAACCAGTTCCTAGCCTTTGAATGTAGACCTAAATACCACAAATCTTGTCACTTTGACTGGAAAAGAACCAATAATCATATTGAAAAGGTGGATATCCTCCCATGAGGTCCCTTTAGTTGGAACTGTCCTACTATTATTATTTCTGACAAGTATTTTCCAAGGTTCAAAACCTTGCAAGGCTTTAGCAATCCACTTTCCAGGCAAAGATATACCCTATATTGTGAGATCCTTAAGCCTAAGACCTCCTATATACTTACTCATAATGCACCATTTCCATCTCACTACATGCCTCTTCTTTATACCCCTTCCATCATACCATAGATACTCTCTAATTTGTTTTTGGATGTGATTATATTGGTATTGACTAAATAGTTAGGCTGAGGTATTGTAAATATTATAAGAGGATAATATCTTTTGGTATACTTGGAACCTTCCAGCCATAGACAAGTAATGTTTGTCCCACTTTTTTATTTTCTTATCAATTTTACCTCTTATCCATTCCCACATATCTTTCAAATGACAAGAGACTGCAAAAGAGATTCCTAAGTATTGAACCTGGTGTTTGGGGCTTCTCTAAGTAAGTTAAAATATCTAGAACTAGGATGGAGGGTTGGTCCTCCCACCCTAACATAATGGATTTAAGAAATGAAATCTCATTGGCAGAAGCCAATCAAAAAAAATCAAGCTTAGTCATCAAATCTACCAAATTTGTCTCTATTAATTCTATCAAGATGGCGGTATCATCAACATATTATCCATTCATCAACATATTTTCATGAGGTATATTAATTGTTGCTCAAAATTGCCTATTCTATACAATTTGGCGAGACTCATTCCCAGGTCTCTATTTCTGTCTTGCCAGACACTCCTAAAATTTTCATAGCTGTCTGATACGTCCTCTGGCCTCTGCGAATGTTTAGGTCCCTGCTATAACTCATTTTAGTTTGTGAAATAGATCCATGAAGTTTTATGATTTGCACTCTGAACCCCATGTTCTTCAATGTGTTGTCAAGCTCCAGTTCAGATTGCATCACTTAATTTGCAAAGTCCTCAGAGATATTCAATTTTAAAGCTTGTAGGAAATACTAGGTCGCAGAGTTCCAAAAAAGTGTCCAGTGTCGAAAACCCTCTATGTTTTCAACCTTCGCTCTGAAAACTCTCTGTGTTTTCGACCTCCGATTTGAAAACCCTCTATGTTTTTGACCCTAAGCGCACAACTCTGACCAGGTGGGTCCCAGTTCCTCATAGCCGTTGCTAGTGCAGTGAAGATCTGATGGCTGTCGCATAATCTCATGGAATCTTCCAAGCCCATGAGATCATGCGAAAACTATCTGATTAAGATCTCAGTGGCTAGTGGGTCCATGTCAGGGAATCTACAGGGGTGCAATGTGAGGCAAAGATCTATGGTGGTCGATTGTTTGCATGGGATCTTTCGACCCCATGCGATCATGTGACAATCGTCTAATGCAGTTTGCAGGTGGGTCCGATGCATTTTGTGCTGATGTGCTTTTTTCTCATTCACCGAACTGGTGCTGACAATGCAGTTGTTAGTAGGGCCAAAATTTTATAGTGAAAAGCTTTAGAGGAAATCAATTTTGTCCTCTAACTTGGCGGTGTCCAATAAAGTGCTTCTTTGATCGCGGATATGATAGCAGAGTTTCCCCTTTTTAGTGAGAGCACGGTTGCAATTTAGTGGTGGGCCGCATAGATGCAAGATCTACGGTGGTCAGGTGTTCACATGGGATCTTCCGATCCCATGCGATCATGCGACCACTATTGGATTCTGAGGGCATTTCCTGTGGTGTTGTCATGGGTTGGACTGAGGTGGTGGACCATGTTGCCAGGTGTCTTGCGTGGCAAGATGATAGATTCTAGGAGGCTTGTCACATGATTGCATGAGGCTTTTTGACCTCATGCGATCATGTGACCAATGTTTAATTTCAACCAGTGTTGAATCCGGTTTGTGAGCTGCGAAGCGATGGCAGATTCTAAGGGCTTGTCACATGATCGCATGAGGCTTTTTGAGCTCATGTGATCATGCGACTGATGTTGTTTTGAAATAGTGTGACTCCTTTTGCGGGCTTTTCTTCTATAGAGATGTTTGCGAGCAGCGGGTAGCTAAAAATTTATGTCGCTAGGACATGCACAATTGAGGGAAAATGATGAAGAAGTCTAGGTGGCCGTCAGGGGTCGATTCTTTGTCCCAGCAAGGTACCAATCAGTGCATTCATGGTGAGACTTTTGTGCAGTGGCAGATGATGAATCTAGGTTGTTTATCTGTAGGCGATGTAGTACAGAGATGGGCACGAATACACAGATGTCTGATCGGCCATGTTGTTGTAGAATTTATTTATGATTAGAATTTGACTGCTAGGGATGGTTATTCTATTGTAAACTCTGTAACCCTAGTTAGGTTAGTTTTGACTCCTGCCTGCGTGTAGTTGAGTGTGGTATATATTATTTTTTGGAGCCTTTAGTGGGGGAGTTAGACAATTGTAATAGAAATTTTCTTTCTAAAAGGTCACCTGTGGCAATTTTTCCTGCCCTCTAGCTCATACAGTTATATTTCTCCCATTGATAAATTCAAACATTGTAGAGGTAGTTTGTGACAATCCATCATGTCCCTGTGCTTCCTTGGCTGGATTTATCTCTTATTGGATTGAAGTCTATGAATGTGATTATTGGAAATTGGGGTTCCTTGTCCCTCTCATTTTCTATGATTTTGTGTGTTACTGTGTCTGATCTGATTTAGATGTTTTGTGGGTATACTACAACCCCTAGCAGTCTTGTCTCATTCCTACACCCAGTTGCAGAAAAGGATGTTTGTTTGCAGGTCATAGTTTGAGTCTTCTATTCAGACCCTCCTGTGAAACACTTAAGCAAGCCTATCTAGTGGGTTGTGACTTATTATACTTGATTCCTCCATTGACTTCATCCCTCTATACTAAGATCCAAACCCTAATTTCAGTGCATCACCTAGTAGGATAGTTTGCTTTCAGCATTTCCCTTTCATGCACTCCTTCTATCCCTTTCCCTCAAAAGATTTACTTTCCTGTTAAGAGCAAGCTAAGGTGATAATCCAAGAGGAACCAGCCTAGAACCTAGAGGTTTCATCTCAGTTAGCAAAGGTCCCACAACCTTTAGATGATTCCCAAGTTATACTGAGTTATCAAGACTACGAGAGCTTGAGACAGAGGCGCAAACTCAGTGTATAACAATTCTAGCATGCCCAGTGGGACTGTAAAAGAAGTTCATTTGTTGAAATTATGTCATCTCTGATATGCAGATTGCATAATACAGACCTTTAGAGGTTGCTTTACCAACTATATATGGTGACTCCACTGGTTTCAAGGATTCAGGCCAGCCTTGTTTAAGGCTTATGAGAAAGCTTGAGACTAGAAGCTCAAAACCCACTAAATTTTTAGAGTTGCCCTCAAGGAGAAGTCACAAAGGTAGGTTAACTCAAAGGGAATCCCCTACAAGGAGAGTTCAATCTACACCTCTGGATACATCAGAGAGGAGACCTTTTGCCTTTCATTCCAAAACAAGAGGAAGATCTCTAACTAGAGATCTTGAAGAAGATTCAAATCCAGCATCTAACACAGCTCATATAGTTGTTAATCTTCAGATTCTAGCTCATACAATGGCTAGAAATTTTGCCTTTGCACCTTTCAATCCAGGGAGTCCATTAAATTTTGCAGTGCATCATTATGTGCCCTTGGTGGCATTGAAGAGTCTACCTGATTTCACAGGTGAAGGACAAACTACAGCCTTTGAGCACATAAGAGATGTGACCACCCTTTGCAGCATACACAACATTACACAAGAGGATGTGGCCACCAAATTGTGACCACCATCTGTAGCATACACAAAATTACACAAGAGGATGTGGCCACCAAATTATTAGCAGCATCTCTGAAAGGTAAGGCTCTAGAGTGGTTTAGAACTTTAACTGTTGGTTCTATCACTTCATGGGATGCATTAAGAAAACATTTTGAGGATAAATCAGATAATTTGTCTCTGGTTGAGCAGTTAACAACCATTAAGAGAGACCCTCAAGAACAAATGACAGATTACAATAGTAGGTTCCTTAAGACATGGAATAGAATCCTAGTCTCTGTAAGGCCATCAGCTGTGTTGGCTTTTAAACTTGTTCCCACATAGTGCCAGGTTTACACTATGATTGACAAACTGGTTAGTCTTTGCTCCAAAGTCTGACAGGGAAAAGTGTCAATTGATGAGGACTGAGGGCATCCTCCTTCTACTTTGAGCTCCACATCACTCAGGCAAGTATTGCCTCATCTGCACACTCATGACTCTTCTTGATGACTGAAAGGCCTGCAAATGTATTATTGTGGAATAGTTACCAGACTCTTATAGGTATCATGTACCCCAATGAAACCAAAGCTAATGCAATAACCTACTTGCATGCAATGAGTCTAAAAACAAGAGACCTATACTAATAGCAAGAAAGGGAAAGGGTGGAGCTGAATGGAAATGATTTTAAAATGAGTTTGAAGGGACCCCTGAGATACCCTAAGTCTCTCATAGACTAGTGCCTTATCCAATGGGCCACAAAGTCAAATACAATATTGCAAGGGATAGCTATGAAACAAGAAAACAATATACTCAATGTGTTGATGCCTGACATCAATCACACACCATGACCAAACCTCAACTTAACACCCACATATGCATTCAAGCATGCTATTACCTATCAAAGGATTTTGACCCTCCCCTTAGAAGAGACCTATGAATAGACAATACATTAACCAGCATCCACTGGAAGACAAGCATGACATATCCTTGACACCTCAGCTCATACATACATGAACACTAACTCTAAACCAGTTATCCATGTGAAGACAACTCCACTTGCAAGCACATAGGCAGTGTAAACAGAAAAACCAGACACCCTTGATGTATGATTAATGAATCCAAAATTCAAATAGAGATAGCTTGGTAACAATAAGATTATATTAAATTCTCATACATAAGACAAGTCATTTACAATATGCATTATGTTCTCAGAACCAGCAAGGGAAGAAGAACACTCTATATGAAAGAAGAAGATAGAAATCTACAGGAAAAGGATCCTTCAGCATGGAACCAATTCTCCTCCAAATTTGCAGAAGAAGGAGCCCTTACGAAATCAAACAACTTGCAATTTATACCATTGGTTACCTTGGGATCCTAAACCAGTAGGATGCAACAAGCTACGGGTAACCAGGGTTAGGATTTCACCCACCGTAACAATCAAATCAGAATTCAAAATAATTTATCACAATTCGAAGGGAAAGACACTGAACCCTGCAAGCAATTAACACTTGATCTTCAATCATGAAAGAATCTCTGAAAGGCACCGAAGATCAACAAAAATCTGTAAAACTCAACTGGAAGTGACCCTGCAACTACTTTTGGTACATTTCATTTACCCCCCTACAGCAAGACACTTCTCTTCTGCCATCATCTCACACCCTGGAGCACACTGGAAATAGCAAACCAATCCCTTCTCACCAAACAGAGTCATTTCTGCATTGAATTCCATAAAAATGGTACCCTTTGTTGCTGGAAACTCTCAGAAATTCAAACTCAAACTGCAATGGTCACCATGCAATTTGTGAGCTTGCATTTTTAACCATCCAAACACCTCGGGTTAACTCCGCAATGGCAACGCCAAATAGTTGTCGCATGATCGCATAGCTTGGAAATGGGCTACGCGAACATGTGACAACCCATAGACTTTAACCTTGCCGCAACTGCCACCACAAAGTCTTAATGCAAAACATTAGTCACATGATCGCATAGCCTTGAAAAAGGCTATGCGAACATGCGACTAACCATTAGCATTCACCGCCGAATGTCAAACATGTTCAGGTACTACAAACATGGGTCCCACCGCAAACCCCCTGCCACCGGGAACACCGGAAACCAATCAGAACTTAGCACGTCACCATCGCGGACACCACAATACCACCTCTCACTGAGCCCCAGGGACATGTGTCAACCGGTCGCATGATCGCATAGCCAAAAACTAGGCTATGTGATCATGTGACAGCCAACCAAAGGCTGCCACATGACCACCTTTGACCAACGGGTCCACTAGGTAGTCTCCTCATAAACCAGAATCGACGACTGTCGCTATACCGTAATGTTAAAAAGTGAGCACCTCCGCTCAGCGGTATAATGACAACCACGAGATCTGTCCACGCTTTAACTTCCTCAAAAGACTGCGGACCCACCGACACTATCCAACATGTCATTCCGCCAACCAATTAGAAGATGCCAACTTGCTCCACCCTTACAACGGACCCACTGACAAAAGCCAAGTCACCACCTCGGACCAGCCGGAAGACACCACATCACCACCATAGACACATGTCAACTAGTCGCATGATCGCGTAGCCCAGAGATGGGCTATGCGAACATGCGACAAGGCCATAAGACTGCCTCATCACCACCCGCCGGCCAATCAGGAACACCCATGTCACTGGAAACACTAGCCCCACCAACTAATTGCCAAGCATTCAGCGACTACATGACTAACCGTTCACCAGGTCGTGAGATGTTAGCCGCTAACCACCAAACACTCAAAGATCACGCGACTAACAGTCACTGAGTCACTAAAGGTTAGGCACCTAACTGCCAGAAATAAGAGATTGCACGACAACACAGTCGCCAAGTTTCCGAATAAGAGATGTAACCACTAGGAGATTTGGAGAATCAGCAACAAGAAACTGAGCAAGGACTAGAACCCACCATCCATCACACCTGCGCAGTTAGAACCAAGGTCGAAAACACACAAAGTATTTGACACAGAGAATGACCGAAAACATACAGAGTTTTTGACACCAGAAGACAAGTGCACAAAACAGGAAGCACAAGGTCAAAAACAACGCATAGGCCGAAAACATCATGGATTTTCAAAAATACTGTGGGTTTTCGACACTGAGGCAAATTTTGAAAATATTTCCAGCAGACCTTAGAATTTGAATAACTTTCAAGATTTTGTAATTCAGCACGTGCAATTTAGACTGGAGCAAGGTGACACATTGAAGAACACAGCGCAGGACATTTTACAAAAACATTTGCAGGGAAGAGGCCATTTTCTAAAGATTTTGCATTGAACCAAAAAATGGACTAACAAGCTGACCATGCCTTCCTGTACTACTTGCAAAGTCTGAATAAACTAATTTCTATCATGATCTAGTCTATGGGTGGTACCACTTTACCCCAAGCCTTTAACATTGCGGTCAGAACTGAAAATTGTTTGATCCAGGCAGGCATGATACAAAGAAGACCTCCCATGCCTATCTTCCCTAATCTCCAACCCATTGCACCTGCACAAGTACCCCCATTTACCCCTATTCCCACAATATCAACACCTCAAGCTAGCACCAATGGTCAAGAGTTAACAACAAATTTCTCTCAAGAGCCGCAAGAGATGAAGAGTAGTCAGCAAATTAGTATGCAAACTAGTATTCAGGAAATGACAAACTTGTTGTAGACTCTAACCAAAGAGGTCACAAACTTGAAGAAATAAAATCAAGGCATCAGGCCACCCTTCCAACAACAAGGTCAAGGTCCTAATCAGCAATACCAAAATCAAAGACAGTCTTATCAACAAAATAGGCCACCATACCAAGGAGGCTATCAAGGGTAAAGGCAAAATTTCAATCAAAGACCATTTCAACCATATAACCCCGCACCTCTCAATTCTGCAAATCCAATGAGGGATATGGTTCCTAGCCAAAATAATACGGCTATGGATTATGAATGGTGTTCCCCTTGCAATCAACCTCACAATCAGGCTACATGTTCAAATGGATTAATGAATCAAGCTTTGATGGTCCAAAGTGCCTCGTATACTCAATCAGAGCCTCCATCCAGTGGGACAATTCCTCAACAAGAAACACAAGAGAATGAGACTACTCTCTTCAATTGGGAGCAACCAGACTTCAATGGAGTCAATGATGAAGCTACTTTTATTGCCTACACAAGAGCAAAGAGGAGAGCCCAAGACATGGAGAGAGAAGATTATGGTACTAAGGCCACTACATCTACAGAGCCACTGCAGCAAGCTGCCCCTTCCACATCTAAAGAGGTTCCTATCATCACAAGCAAAGACGGCCAAGTTCCAAAGGAGGTAGAGCCCATCATAGTAAAGGCACAACAAAAGATACACACTGTGGTTCCTTATAACATTGTAGATAGCATGAAGAAGGTGAGTGTCACCATTTCCATGTGGGACTCTTTGTCTATTCTAGGACAACCTGAGATTTTGAAGAAGGCTATGTCAGAAGCAGCAACTCCTCAACCTGCAAAAGAAACTACAAAGCCAGTGTTGGTTAACACTGATCAAGAAAAGGAGACTCCAAGTAGCAACCCCAGAAACAATACCATGCAAGGTAGGAATTCAAAGCCACCTCCCTTTTATGTATCTTTGATTATTGGAGATTCTTTAGTACATAATTGCATGGTAGATAGTGGAGCTACTAGTACTATAATGCCCAAGAAGGTGGCTGACCAATTAGGACTGAAATATGAACCCTTCCAAAAGAATGTCACACAACGTGATGGATCCTCAATCAGTACTATAGGTGTGGCTAAAGATACCAGTTTGATCTTACATGCTAGTCCTAATTTTTCCATCCTCCTTGACATATATATCATAGATCTCCCTGCATTTTTTGCTATATGTTTATCGAGAGAATTCACAGCCAAGATAGGTGGTTACCTATCTTCTGATTGGTCTCACATGTTGTTTCACACAAGATATAGTACCAAGGTTACCATTAAGTCAAAAAAATTGGCAGCACACCATGTAGAACCTTATGTGTCTAATGCAATCACTGTAAACTGCCCCATATTTGATAACAGTGATTTCCAAACCTTTAGTGAAGCAAGCACTAAGATAGGAGATATCCCTGATATTTTCTTAGATGAAAGAGAATCAGAGCATGTTGTTTGGAATGCCGGTTTGGGAAACTATTTGTTACAAGAAAATGATGCTATAGAGCCCAACCTTTTCAAGGATGCTGACTCAGAAGATCAGAATAGTCAGGTTTGGGAACTATACTTTAATGGAGCTAGAAGTAGACATGGTTCTAGTGGTGGTGCTATGCTGGTGTCCCCAAAGGGAGAAAGGTATTATACTGCCTTTAGATTCAGTTTTTCCTGCACTAGCAACATTGCAGAATATGAGAGTCTAGTCAATGGGCTAGAATGGGCTAGGAAAAGAGGGCTTAAGGCTTTAAAGGTTTATGGTGACAGTGAATTAGTTGTCAGCCAAGTAAGAGGAATAAGTGCAACAAAAAATGATACTTTGAAAGCATAGAAACATAGAGTTTGGGATGCAATTGAAGATTTCCATGCTTTCAATATTGTTGCTATCCCTAGAAGGTTAAATCAAAATGCAGATAGGTTAGCTGCTATTGGGTCTCAGTTTGACATCCCCAATAGCATTTCAAAAGAAACAGATCAGCAGCACATCAAGATTATTGTTAGACCTTCTATTCCCGATAATGATGTCAATTGGCAAGTGTTTGACAATGATGAGAAAATTTTGCAGTTCTTGTTTGAAGAAGATGTTTTTTCAGAGTACAATCAAGATAGGCTATCGCAAAGCTATGGTGATCAAGTGATACAACTTAGATCTAATAAGATGCCTAGAGATCTTATAACCTTAGAAGCTATCTTCAACAAGGATGATGAAGTCAAGAAGAACAAAGCTGGACTGGTAGTTCAACAAGAACATTGTGTTAAATTAGAGTTGGAACCAGGCAAGAGCTTACAATTTGGAAAGGTAAATATTGAATTGGAAAAGCAAGCTTACACACAATTATTCAAGGAATTCAGTGATGTTTTTGCATGGAAGTATGAAGATCTCAAAGGTTTTAATCCTACCCTTGCTCAACATACCATTGAATTAGAGCCTAATGCCAAACCAGTAAGGCAAAAACAAAGGCCTGTTAATCCTAAGCTTGAACCACTTATGCATAAAGAAGTGCTCAAACTAATAGAAAGTGGCATCATCTACCCCATCAAGCATACTAGTTGGGTTTCCAACCTTGTTCTAGTCAGGAAGAAGAATGGGGAGCTAAGGTTATGTGTTGACTTCGGGGATTTGAACAGAGCCTCATTAAAAGACCGCCATCCACTACCCTCTATGGAGAAAATTCTACAATGTGTCTCTAGATCCGAGAATTTTCATTATTGGATGGCTATTCAAGATATAATCAGATCTTGGTAAATGAAGAGGATCAATATAAGACTGCATTCACAACCAAGTGGGGAACCATGGCATATCAAAAGATGCCCTTTGGTTTATCAAATGCAAGTGCTAAATTTCAAAAGGCAATGGATATGGCCTTTAAAGGCCTCATGTACAAGTTTGTGCTAGTCTACCTTGATGACATAACTATTTATTCAAAGAATGCAGCAGACCATATCAAATATTTGAGGCATATTTTTGAAAGGTGTAGAGAATTTGAGATATCTCTTAATCCCAAGAAATGTGTATTTGTAGTTCATGAAGGGAAACTGTTGGGATATGTAGTATCCAAAGAAGGAATTACAGTGGATCCTGAGAGAGTTGTAGCTATCCTAGAGCTACCCCTACCACGTCACAAGAAAAGTCTCCAATCTTTCATAGGGAAGATTAACATTGTTAGGAGATTCTTGCCTAACATTGCAGAGTTGCTCAAGCCTTTGATAGCCATGTTGAAGAAAGGTTCAGCTTTCAGTTGGACTAAAGAGGGAAAAGTTAACTTCCAAGCTATTAAAGAAGCCTTGATAGAAGCTCCGGCCCTATTAAACCCAAATTTCAATAAGGATTTTATCCTTTATGCTTATGGAGGTTCGGATGCTATATCAGCAATGTTGACCCAAGAGAATGTTGATGGATTGGAGCAGCCTATTGCTTTCTTTAGCAAAGGTTTAGAGGATTATGAACAGAGGTACTCTTTTGTGGAAAAGCATGTTCTTGTTGTGGTAAAGAGCTTTAAAAATTTCAGACATCTATTGACCCATAGCAAGGTACATTTGATGGTTACTCATCCAAGTGTCAAAGAGTTTCTGCTTTCCAAGGACCTTAATGAGAAAAGAGCTGGTTGGATCACCAAGGTAATGGAATATGACATTGATATTCAGACTACCAAGCTGGTTAGAGGAAGAGGTCTTTGTGAGCATCTAGCAGAGGATGAAATTTCAAAGAAATTGGAATACATGGATGCATCTTTGGTTGTGCATTCCATAGAAGAACAAGCCAAGGCAACTAGCTGGTTGCCTAATATGATCAATTATTTGAAGATAGGACAATGTCCTGCAAGTTTGGATTCAGCAAAAAGGAGGTATTATAGATTGCAATATGTTCCTTTTGTGCTGATAGATAATGTTCTTTTTAGAAAGGATCTCAATGGTGTTCTCCTAAGATGCATTGATTCAGAAAAGATAAGTGATGTTCTATTTGAGTTTCATGATGGGCCCTCTAGTGGTAATTTCTCTCCTAGGACAACCGCTTTTAAAATCATGAGGGTTGGATACTATTGGCCATCTATCTTCAAGGATAGTCATGATTATGTTAGAAAATGTACCAAGTGTGCTATGTTTTTAGGAAAGGAAAAGCTTGCAGTCTTGCCCTTACAGCCAGTCAGAATGGAATAGCCTTTCATGAAGTGGGGTATAGATTTCATTGGCATGATTAACCCTCCATCTAGTGCAGGACACAAATGGATAATCACTGCAACCAATTATTTCACTAGGTGGACAGAGGCAGTTGCTTTAAAAGAAGCTAATGAAAATGTTGTTTTAAGTTTTTATGATGACATCATTCATAGATTTGGCATTCCAGATTCTATAGTTTCAAATAATGCATTGGCATTTACAAGCCTCAAGGTCTCAGAGTGGGCAGTCAAGAATGGCATCTATCTAAATACAAGTTCCAATTACTATCCTCAAGGGAATGGTTTGGCAGAGTCAACAAATAAGAATCTGATTAGAATAATCAAAAAGACCCTGCAGGACAATCAAAGGGACTGGCATACTAAATTGAAGTCTGCCTTGTGGTTAGATAGAATTACCCCAAAGAAAATTGTTGGTAATTCCCCATACATGTTGGTGTATGGAAAGGAGGCTAAGTTATCTATTTCAACTAAATTACCAACTCTAGACTTAGCCACTCAGTATGCCCTATTTGAAGAAAGTGATCCTATGCAAATCAGATATGCCCAGTTGATGGAGCTAGAGGAGATCAAAAACAAATCAATGCAGGATATGGAATTCCATCAAAATCAAACAAAGAAGAGTTTTGACAAAAGAGCCAAGATCAAGAATTTCAAGGTTGGTGACGTTGTCCTCAAATGGGATGAATTCAAGTCAAGGCCTGGCAGACATACAAAATTTGATTCATTTTGGGGTGGACCATTTGTTATAACAGAGTGCAGAGGATCTAATGCTTTTTAGCTTTCAACTCTTGAGGGAGATGCCCTGCCAATCTCAGTGAATGGTTTCCACTTGAAGCCTTTCTTTGAGGTTAATCCCTCTTTGTAAGTCTTTCTTGTAAATTCTTGTAAATATGTTTCTTGCTTTCTTTCCCTGCTTTCTAGGTTAGTTCCTATTTTCCAAGAAGTGCTCGTGCACAGTTTGGTCTTTCCAGTTCAATTTTGTCTTTGTCAAAGTTTTGTGTTCAGAAAGACCCCATGCCCAATGGATATGTCAAAGCCACTGATCCATGTCTAGCAGGCTGACATCCAGCAGAAATCACCAAAATTGTTGCCCAAAATTGTCTATTCTATACAATTTGGCCAGACTCATTCCCAGGTCTCTGTTTCTATCTTGCCAGACACTCCTAAAATTTTCATAGCCGTCTGATACATCCTCTAGCCTCTACGAATGTTTAGGTCCTTGCTGCAAATCATTTTAGTTTGTGAAATAGATCCATGAAGTTTTATGATTTGCACTCTGAACCCCATGTTCTTCAATGTGTTGTCAAGCTCCAGTTCAGATTGCATCACTTACTTCACAAAGCCCTTAGAGATATTCAATTTTAAAGCTTGCAGGAAATACTGGGTTGCAAAGTTCCAAAAAAGTGTCTAGTGTCAAAAACCCTCTGTGTTTTCGACCTTCACTCTGAAAAATCTCTATGTTTTTTACCTCTGATTTGAAAACCCTCTATGTTTTTTACCCTAAGCGTGCAACTCCAACCAGGTGGGTCCCAGTTCCTCATAGTCATTGCTAGTGCGGTGAGGATCCGATGGCTGTTGCACAATCTCATGGAATCTTCCAAGCCCATGAGATCATACGACAACCGTCTAATTATGATCTCAATGGCTAGTGGGTCCATGTCAGGGAATCTGTAGGGGTGCAATGTGTGGCAAAGATCTACGGTGGTCGCATGTTCACATGGGATCTTTCGACCCCATGGGATCATGTGACAACTATCTGATGCAGTTTGCAGGTGGGTCCGATGCATTTTGTGCTGATGTGTTTTTTTCTCATTCACCGAACTGGTGCTGACAATGCAGTTGTTAGTGGAGCCAAATTTTTATAGTGAAAAGCTTTAGAGGAAATCAGTTTTGTCCTCTAACTTGGCGGTGTCTGATAAAGTGCTTCTTTGATCGCGGATATGATAGCAAAGTTTCCCCTTTTTAGCGAGAGTGTGGTTGCAGTTTGGTGGTGGGCCCTGTAGATGCAAGATCTACGGTGGTCGCATGTTCACGTGGGATCTTTCGATCCCATGTAATAATGTGACCACCATTGGATTCTGAGGGCATTTCCTGTGGTGCTGTCGTGGGTTGGACTGAGGTGGTGAACCGTGTTGCCAGGTGTCTTGCGTGGCAAGATGATAGATTCTAGGAGGCTTGTCGCATGATTTCATGAGGATTTTTGAGCTCGTGCAATCATGCAACCAACATTCAATTTCAACCAGTGTTGAATCCAGTTTGCAGGCTGCGAAGCGATGGCAGATTCTAAGGGCTTGTCGCATGATCGCATGAGGCTTTTTGAGCTCATGCGACTGGCATTGTTTTGAAATCGTGTGACTCCTTTCACAGGCTTTTCTTCTATAGAGATGTTTGCGAGCGGCAGGTAGCTAAAAATTTATGTCACTAGGACATGCGCAGTTGAGGGAAAATGATGAAGAAGTCTGGGCGGCCGTCAAGGGTCGATTCTTTGTCCTAGCAAGGTACCAATCAGTGCATTCATGATGAGACTTTTGTGCAGTGGCAGATGATGAATCCAAGTTGTTTATTTGTAGGCAATGTAGTATAGAGATGGGCATGAAAACATAGATGTCTGATCGGCCATGTTGTTGCAGAATTTATTTATGATCAGAATTTGACTGCTAGGGATGGTTATTCTATTGTAAACTCTGTAACCCTAGTTAGGTTAGTTTTGACTCCTGCCTGCGTGCAGTTGAGTGTGGTATATATTGTTTTTTGGAGCCTTTAGTGGGGGAGTTGGACAATTATAATAGAAATTTTCTTTCTAAAAGGTCACCTGTGGCAATTTTTCCTGCCCTCTGGCTCATACAATTGTATTTCTCCCATTGATAAATTCAAACATTGCAGAGGCAGTTTGTGACAATCTGTCATGTCCCTATGCTTCCTTGGCTGGATTTATCTCTTATTGGATTGAAGTCTATGAATGTGATTAATGGAAATTGGGGTTCCTTGTCCCTCTCATTTTCTATGATTTTGTGTGTTACTATGTCTGATCTGATTTAGATGTTTTGTGGGTATACTACAACCCCTAGCAGTCTTGTCTCATTCCTACACCCAGTTGTAGAAAAGGATGTTTGTTTGCAGGTCATAGTTTGAGTCTTCTGTTCAGACCCTCCTATGAAACACTTATGCAAGCCTATCTAGTGGGTTGTGACTTATTAGACTTGATTCCTCCATTGATTTCATCCCTCTATACTGAGATCCAAACCCTAATTTTGGTGCATCACCTAGCAGGATAGTTTGCTTTTAGCATTTCCCTTTCATGCACTCCTTCTATCCCTTTCCCTCAAAATATTTACTTTCCTGTTAAGAGTAAGCTAAGGTGATAATCCAAGAGGAACCAGCCTAGAACCTCAAGGTTTCATCTCGGTTAGCAAAGGTCCCACAACCTTTAGATGATTCCCAAGTTATACTAAGTTATCAAGACTACGAGAGCTTGAGACAAAGGTGCAAACTCAGTGTATAACAGTAATATCCCTTACTTTAGGAGATAGTGAATCATCTGTTACAAGGTACTATTAAGCATATGTCGCAATGACAAATAAGGCTAGAGCAAGTGTGCAACCTTTCCTAATAGATCTAGATAGAACAATACAATTAGACTTGTAGCCATTCACCTCAACTCTAGCATTGGCATCTGTCATGAGGACCTTTACCATATTTTTGAAATGGGGTGGGGGGGAGGCCTAGAGAGTCTAACATCATCATGATAAATCTACATTCAATCCTATCACAAGCCTTCTCATAGTTGATAAGAGGCATACTTGCATTTTTTTCTAAATCCTTAGCCCATCTCATTGCTTCCAGACATGTGAGGAGATTTTCCAAGATGAACCTACCTTTGACAAAGCTAGTCTGGGTGGGATTAATAACTAAAGGAAGAATATTCTCCAATTGCTTTGCCAAAATATTGGCTATAATTTTGTATAATATATTTAGTAAGGTAATTGGCCTCCATTTATTCATCAAATTCATGTCGCATTCCTTAGGAATGAGCTTAATAAATCCTAAATTGATGTCCTTCTTGAAAGAACCTTGTGTGATAGCTTCTTTGTACAAATTACATAGCTCATCCCTAATCTAGTCTATGTTACATTTATAAAACTCCACAAGGAGCCCATCTGGGCAAGGAGACTTTTCACTAGCCAGAGAATTGATAGAAACATTAATATTTTCCAATGTGATTTCCTTGCTCAAAAATTAGCATCCTCTTCATATCTTTTATTAGGGATAAATTCTTTATCTTTTCTCTAGCTTTCTCTACACCTAATTCAGTATCCTCTAATGTGAGCAGCTTTCCTTAGAAGAGGTAAAAAGTCTCTAAGATATCTCTATGGTCTAAAAGATTGTTCCCCTTCCCCATTATATACAGTCAAACTATTCTTTGGCCTCTTTGCATTTCAACAGTTGGAAAAAATATTTAGACCCTTTTTTACCATGGTTCATCCAATTTAGCTTGTCCCTAATTTTAGTTCCTTGAATTTTGATATTATGGAGCCTCCTTAAGGATTTTCTTTCTATAACAAGGGATTCCTTGGTATTTTGGTTCAGGGGGTCCTTTTGAATACAACATTCTACACTAATGATTTTTTCATGAAGGTCCAATTCATGTTTCCTAGAATCCTTCGCTCTCCTCCTTTCCACAATTTGAAATAAGGATTTCCAACTTTTGGTATTTTGCACCCATTTCTCATTTTCATTAGAGTGTCTAAAATTCCATGAGTTAAATTTCTTAATAATTCTAATAGCACTTAGAACATCTTCATCCTCTAGGAGCTTGGTTTTCATGATAGTATTATCTTTATTGATCCTAGGAGTTACCTTTGAATCTATAGAAGCAATATTAGCCAGAATGGGATGATGGTCAGAGAGTGTATAAGGGATAATATTAACATATTCCCCTCCAACCATATTTTATAAATTTAAATATCTCCTTATTGGCATGGAATTGGTCAAGCTTTATATATACTCTCCTTCCCCCTGCTGGAAGTTCCACAAGGTAAACCAGATACCTTTATTGTCACTTTGTTGTATTTTTTATGATCAAATAATATAGGTTTATTTAGTGTCTTATACCAAAATAACTTATCATCACCCCTTCATTCAAATTTTCTATCCCCAACATTTTCCAAAGGCCTTTCTATCTATACAATAGGAAAAATGGGAAATAATGTGATAATGTGGTATATGTACATGTAAATTACTTCCCCATTTCATGAATTACACATTAGGAAGGAAGAATACCCCCAATAGGCTCAAGAGTTGATTCAATATCTAATTAGGAACAAGATTATATCCTTCACTAAATAATTTAATTGAATTAAATGAGAATGATTAAGTGATATAATTAATCTAATGGAAAATTCACTAAAATATTGCTAAAAATTGATAGATGTGAATAGATAATGAGCTAAAATTGATAGAAATGGAAATCAGAAGATGAAATGGACTTGTGACATAAACTTGGTCTCAAAATGGTTGATACATGGTGGGTTTTTGGATGTCTTCATGGGACATGAAAAGTTTGGCGACGTGTTCCTGATGTTTTTGGTTGAAAATTTCACAAATCCTGTAATTGTATCTATTTTGCCTAGATCTGATCTGACTACTCCATATCTTGTTTGTGCACACGAAAAAAATGGTAAAAGAGGTTTTTCTTGTTTAAACCCTTGTTTAGGAATCAACCTTTATATAGGAAATAAATTGCATAAAGGAATGAATGTAAAAAGTAAAATTATTGATTTACCTTGCATAACCCTCATGAATGAAATCGCTCAAATTCATGAGGATGCTTGAATGTTCTTAGAGTCCAAAGATTTGATCTTGGAATATGATGTGTAATAAAGGATTCCCTCGTGCAAATACATGGATCTATGATTTTACTCCTAGATCTTAAATGTAGATATGCCTTATAACCACTTATAACGAAGGAGAGAGAAGGTGGATGAATGAATGGATCTTCTTGATTGACTTGAGAATTCCTCTACTTGGCCATCATGGGACAGAAACTTACATCAATTGAAATATGCTTAATATACTTGTAAAAGTTAATGGAAGTCTACTAGAGAGAAATTTTTCATGCAACTGTGTATATGCTTAATAAAGTTATGTATCAGAGGAAGTATGGATTTAGACATCATATGATATTTTGTACAAAAGAGCACCTACAGTGAATTACTTCAAGATTTTTGGAAGTAGAATTTATATTTAGAAATATGAGGACAATATTGGAAAATTTGACAACATAGCAGATGAAGTATAAAGGTAAAAGTGTAAAGGTGTTGTACAAGAGACTAAATAAAATGGTTGAGAGTGAAAATGTGAAGGTTACTGAATATTTTCAAAAGACTCTTGAGAAACATATTGAATATTTATTTGATATAGAGGACAAAGGAAAGGATGATAAGAAAGAAGAGGAAGATACACAACTGGCTCTAATATGTATAGTTAAGACACCAAGGTATGTACAGAGAAATCATTCAGAGAATTATATTATTGGTGATAAGAATAGAGGATTTGTTACTAAAATTAGTGCAGTACAAGAGAAAATTTTATGTGTTTACTTTTAGAAATTGAGCCTAAACCTTTAGAAGAATCATGTAATGATTAAAACTAGATAAGAGGAATGAAGGAGGAGCTTTATTAGATTGAAAAGAATTAGACTAGAAGGAACTTGTACCTAGACCAGCTGATAAGAATGTGATCAGTACAAAATGGGTTTTCCAGAACAAGTTGGATGAAAATATTAAAGTAATAAGGAACAAGGGAAAGGTTTGTATGAAAGGGTTGTACATTCATATTAAGGGAGTTGATTTTGATGATACGTATGCCCCTGTTACCTGAATGGATACAATCTAAATATTTATAGCATTTGTAGCATACAAAGATTTTAATTTTTATCAAATGGATGTCAAGTTATTATTCTTGAATAGATAACTGAAGGAAAAAGTTTACATTGAACAAGTGAAAGGATTTAGATTAGAAAGAAATCTGAATGCAGTATGAAGATTGAAGAAGGCATTGTATGGATTGAAGTAGGTACCAAGAGCCTGGTATGGAAGATTAGATAGATATCTAATTGGACAAGGATTTCAAAAAGGTTCTACAGATAGTAACTTTTATTACAAAATTTATTCACATTAGTTTCTAATTTTTGTTTTAGATTCAGATCATTTTTAGAGGAAAAGATGGCTTGTGTAAAAAATTTGCAGAGGATATGCAGAAGGAGTTTTAGATGTCTATTATTAGTGAGTTGAATTTCTTTCTTGGATTGTAATAAAATCATAATATTAAAGGCATTTTCATTTCTCAATCCAAGTATGTCAAAGAATTATTGAAGAAGTTAAGTTTGGAGAATTCTAAGCTGATATGTAGCCCTATTGTTACAAGTTGTATGTTAAATAAGGAAGATGATTCATTGAAATCATATGCAAGTATGTATAGATCGATGATTGGAGGATTATTGTACCTGACTACTACCAAACCAAATATTATGTATGCACTATGTTTGGTAGCCAAATTTTAGAAAGAACCGATAGAGTCACATGATATGGCAGTAAAGAGGATTTTTAGATATTTGAAGGGAACATAAGAGTTTGGATTATTGTATCCAAAAATTTATATTTCACATTGACAGCCTATACTGATGTAGATTGGGTAGGTTGTCTAGACAACCGGAGAAGTACCAATGATGGAGCTTACATTCTTAACTCCTTGTCAATTGCTTGGTCAAGAAAGAAGTAGGAATTGTAAAATTATCAATTGTTGAATTAGAATGCATTGCAACATCATCATGTTGTACTTGGGTATTATGGATGAAGCAGACTTTGAAGGATATAGGTATAATTTTTCATGAACTAATTTCAATAATGTGTGATAATACCAATGCTATAAACATTTCAAAGAAACCAGTGCAACATTCCAAAATGAAACATATATCTATCATGTATCATTTATTGAGAGAGAAGGTCTTACAGAAGGAAGTGAAGCTTGAGTATGTACCTACAAAGGAGAGTATAGAAGATATATTAAAAAAATCTTTGTACAAGGATACTTTTGAGTATCTTAAACGGAAGCTAGGTGTTCTACCCCTTCCTAGTGTTCACTAAATGCACTTGTGTATGCATTGGTCTAGTGAATTGCATGCTTATTCTTTTTTGGGTCAATGTTTGGTGGTTCCCTCATAGGGGGGGCAGAGTGAGTTAATAAGCAAGAGTTTTGGCCCTTTTTCATTTTTTTCAAAGGGGGAGAAGAATAGTTGGAGAAGAATAGAGAGAGAATAATAAAGAACTTTGATGTTGATATCTTTTGACAAAGAGTTTTTTTCTTTATTATTGATGAATGTTGTCATTAATGAAAAAGATGGATATTTTTAGAATGTGAGGTTGATGTTATTCATGTTGTTGTCATTAATAGTTGTCATTGATATCAACATATCAGATAAATAGTTATGATTTGGTCATTTTTTTATATCAATTGATATGTGTACTGATATCTTTTGTGTATCGATAAAAGTATTCACCGAAGGATGTGGTTTAAATTTTTATCTTTATATGTGTTAGTGATTGTCCCTTTTTTTGTACAACATATGATGGATCATTGTTTTCGGTTCAATCCTATCTTGGATATATTTGTTGTGTTTTGGTCTCAATAGTTACTGTGTAATACATTGTTCATATCCGTTGGTACTGAAAGGCTCGAAAGTGTATCATGTTGTTATGCACAAGGCATGTTGTATTGAGCGAGGTGGTCCATTTTTCATTCCGTACCATTGTGGGAATCCTTTGGTGTGGCTTATTTCAAATTGGTTTTGGCCGACTTGGTTAATAGAAGCAAGTTGTATAATAAGAATGATAATCTCAGTTATTTGTGTGATTCTTGTATGCGAGTATATGTGAAGTGAATGCACATCTGACAAAGAAATATATGTATGTTAATCATGTGAGTTGGCCCAATTGGTATATCATTTATGTATTGTAATGCATTGGTGAAAATGACTTCAATGGTGGATTCGATTCTCATTTCTTATAATGTAGGAGAAAGCTTGATTGTATTGGTAGTGAGATTTGATGTATTCTTATAGTTAGCCATATTCATATTTTAGGGTAGTTAGCCTGATTGGAAGTGATCAAACTACATTGAACAAATTAGAAGTGAGCCCTTGTAAAAATCATCTTAATTGGTGTTCATTTCATGATAATTAAAGATTCTTTGTGGTTTTTCCTAGTTTGGGTTTCCACGTAAATTCTAGTGTTCATTGTGTTTATGGTTTTGTGCTTTCATGTTTACATTTATTATAATTTTCTGATTGTTTTAAGTAATTTTTGATTTAGTAAAAGTTTTGAAAAGTGTTTATGAATAACTAATTCAGCCCCCTCTCATTTATTCATAATATTAAATACTTTATACCAACAACTTATTGGGAGTCTCATCTACTGCACTGATATGAGACCCAACATTTCATATGTTGTGGGAATGCTCTCTCAATTCATGAAGAATTCACATGATTTATATTGGAAAGAGACTAAGAGTACTCCACTACATTCCAGATACTAAAAATTATGGAATTTAATATCCAGCAACTATACATATTGACTTGGTTATATATACAAATTTAGACTAGGTTGAAAATGTATCAATTTGTAATTGCTCTTTCATCAACAGAGGTTGAGAATTGAAAGGTGAGTAATGTCATGACTAAGGATATTTTTCTTTAGAATATTATCACTATGTTAGGTATATCAGTCAAAAATCCTATGGTCATCTTTTGTGATAATCAAAAAGCTATACATATCTCAAGAAATCTAGTTCATCACTAGAAGACAAAACACATTGATATATATATACCCACTACATTTAGGAGTTGATATAGGAAGGAAATATTGTTCTTAAGTATTGTTTAGAATTATAAAAAACTAGATACATCTTCACCAAAACCTTCTCCAAAAGAAAGTTCCTTAAATTGAGATGTTTTCTTAGAATGTGACAGGTGTCTACTTTAGGAGGGGCTTCTTAGTCTTTATTTTTTTCTCTCTATTTAGGAGGGTCATTCCTTTTATGAGAGGAATTCCTTTTGGGGGATATATATATGTACATGGGTACCTAGCATGGCCTCATTCATTGAGACCCATCTTTTTAGCCACCTAAGTTGCACTTAAGGGGGATGTGTTAGTGGAGGTTTTTTATTTTTCTTAAATGTTATGAGCTATTTATGTATAAATCCTACACATATTTTATTCAAGCTTTCTTAGGTTATTATGAGTGGTTAATGTGAATAAATTTTGTAATTTATACCTAAGCTCAATGTGTCACTCACTCCCACACATGGGTAATTAAGTTATACAGCTTTTGGAGTATTATGCCACCTCTCATAACCACTATTTTGGCATTTCCTTAGGAGATTATGGGGTAGTTTGGTTTGTCACCCTCTTTTGGATTTATTGTAATGCCCCACTGAGGAACCCTTGGCTTAAGGTCAAATACTCAAAATAATGTAGATTTTTTTTATACAAAGTATTGCATCAATGCAACATCTCTATCAAGAATTAGAAATGAGAACATCTATAACTATGTTCATTTTAAACATCAAACCAATTGTTTCTATATAACTTATCAATATGAAATCAGATAAGATTTACATTAATCATTGTAATACCTAAGTCATGATTCCTTTATATTGCTTTGTAATCTCCATGATCCATTCCTTGTAACCTACACACCTATTTGTGTGACTAAACACATGCCAAAATCATCATTACACATTAAATTCATGATCGTATTAAAACTTTTCTTGTTAACGTATTTAGAAAATTTATAGACCATAATAGAAATGATCCTAAGGGCTAGACCTGAAGTATCAGAGGCTCATCTCAGAAAGCTTTTCCTATGTCATGCACAAAGACTTTGTAGTTCAATTCTTGGATCTTAAACCATAATATACAATTTTCACAAAAGAAAGGTATACAGAAAGACATAGGCATCCATATAAAAAATGAGGGGGACATTAAGAGATCCAAGATAACCAACATGGCTCAAAGGTTACTCATGGGATACCAGAGGAGAACACAAGTTTAACTAGAGAGTATCATAGGAAACATATAGGAGAGTGTCGTAGTGGCTATCCAGCCATGAAAAAAATTTTCTTTATATAAATTTTTGCAAACTTTTGAAAAAAAACCTAAGTGTTTCTCCTTCATATGGTTAATAATTTTTGTGGTTGCATAGATGCTACCATCATCATATATATCCCCCTTTTATCCTATATTTTTGTTGGTATTCTCTCTCTAGACCCCAGCCCCCAAGTGAGAACTCATGTGGAATTGGAACCCTTTCACGAGAAAATAGAAGTCGATTTCCATCAAGGCTTTCTCCAAACCATTATTAGTCTGTACAATCACTCAAGGTCATGGGGGACGTATTATTATTTTCTTATTTAATATTTTATCCCAACCAAAAAAAATTAATTAAATTGTCACTAGATAATCTACTCATAATGGGTTTTCCCTGGCGGCCACTTTGGGCCCCAACCCCCATTGCAAGCTACTCCCCTAACCATACTCCTAGGAAACCACTCTTATGCTCCAAAATAAAAATAAAAGAATGAGAAATACAAGCAATCATAAATAAATCATTCAAATTTATAAAAGCCTAAAGCTAAGAGTCTCATAGAACCTCCCTAGATTCCAAAATATTCGCCATACCTAAATATCACATAAATCATGCAAATTTTCATTGTCCCCTTTAGATCCATTCATCAAATATCATAGCACACTCATCACCAAACTATCATTAACAAAATCCAACCATTAAAAAAAATCCATGAATAGAAATAGACCCTCATGTGACCTTAATTACATGGCTAGGCCTAGAATCAAGGTGCTCCAATAGAACATGATATACTATCTAGATATGAAAACATCATCATTCAAGCATTAAGATGAAAATAAACCTTTAGGATGAAACCTCAGCCTCTAGTAAACATAAGGAAACCCAACATTAACCCTCAACATCACATCTTTCATAACATACGATGTACACAACATGAATACCATCATAAAAGATGACTCAAAATTGTATCAACAAAACCTTTCACAACATACTCATATCATAAGAACAGTCAATAAAATGATCCTTAAAAAAAAACTCAACTACATGATTTGTAAATCGCTAACCATTACATCACCATAATAAGCTATTAAAATAACACATAGATGTTCATAGAACAAAAAGGTGATTATAAATTTGAAACTCTAAGATGAGAATTAAACTCTTTTTCCTACCAAGATACATATTAAGATCAACTCAAACACATAAATTAGTACTCCCCTATGTTAATACACATTACGATTTAACAAAATTCTCCAAAATAAATAACTATAAATACTATCTAAGCTAATTGAATCTAAAAGAAACTTATAATTTTTCTCTCAAGATAAAATACAATACCTATCTAAGATTAAGTATAATACGTAACAAAAATAAAACTAATCAAATAAGGTCACTTAGGTTTAATATCCTAGTTTGATATTAAATTCATTGAAACTTCATAGTTTAAACAATTCACATCTATTTAACTCATGTTTCCCAAGCATTGACATGTATACTTGTAGACACCTAAAAATCCATTAGAAAATAAAATTATTTTTATTTTCTAAAAACCCCTGATGACATCATCATTTATTAATTAATTAATTAATTATTTTTATGCCATTAAATCCCTTTATCTTAATTAAAAATATTTAATTAAGAAATCCCTTCTAGAAATGTGGAAGGGAGCGCTTTGAATTCTTCTTCCTCTTCTTATCTTTATCTTCTTCTATTCCATCTACTTCTTTTTCTTCTTGTGAGATCTTGGCCTATTTTTCTCAGAAAAATCCATAAGGAGGCAAAAATTTACACATTCTATTTTGGTGTTTAAAGTTAACCTCAAAATCACTCTTGAAGGCCTAAAAAGCTAACAAATCAATCAAATCTTAATCAACTCAAGTCATTCCTAATTGGTCCTAAAACACTCAAACACACTTCTAATGTTCTTCATTTGGTTAAAAATAACCTTCATGCTTTCAAAATCTAGGTGTTTTTGAGTTTCATGCAAACTAGGGACACGTTAACTTTTTGGTGCATAAAAAGAACTAGAAGTTTTTCATATCATTTCTAAGTGATTCCTAATCAATCATAAATGCATCCTAAATGGTCCTAATCAATTCTTTGTGCTAAGTTAGATTGAACTTCTTGTTGAAAAATCTCAAAGCAAAATCTCAAAGTTTTATGCAAATTAGAAGCAAAGTTGAATTTCATTTCAAACGGTTTCCTAAACAATCCTAAAGGTTCCTAGAATTTTATTAAAATAATTCCTCAAATGCTTTGTTCTTATGGGAAAACAAACTT
Organism: Chamaecyparis obtusa; assembly: GCA_027943335.1. Taxonomy (NCBI): domain Eukaryota; kingdom Viridiplantae; phylum Streptophyta; class Pinopsida; order Cupressales; family Cupressaceae; genus Chamaecyparis; species Chamaecyparis obtusa. The sequence goes on along the minus strand of BSBK01012442.1, from coordinate 174,938 downwards.
CATTTTTCAAAAATCTTGAATGTTTCTCAAAGTTTTCATGCATAAAGATCAATCTAGGAATATCTCTTTGGGTTTAAAACTAAAATCTGAAATACCAAATCTTGTATGAACCAAAGTCCAAAAGAAGTCATTTTTATTTGAGTCCAAATCAAACACATTCTTGAATTACTTAAATGGTGAAAGAAAAGCATCTCTATTCCCTTCTCTTCAAGTTCAATTCAAAGTTCTTAAAAGCGCAAAACTCAATCTTGAATGCCCAAGCAAAGAAACTACAATCGCTCGAAGTTCTTGTTTTCAAAAAGGAAAGAACAAATCAAAGCCTTAAACACTTGTGTTTGCAAAATTTCAATTCAATCACTTAATCAATTTGGGAAAGAACCTTTGTTTGTTGTGCTTTCTAGGAGTCTTCAAAATTCTGCAAATCCTTGTTAATCTAAGCGACGTAAAACACTTGAACTCAGACAAGTTCACCTGTTTTACTTTTAGAGAGGCATGTCCAGAGAGAAAAGCGCTTCTTCTCTAGAGAACCACCTCAAACCTTTACCTTCCCCGACTGGTATAGAAATAAAGCGCTGAGGAAACTCTCACTTACATCCCCTCAAGCTTGGACGATGCATGTTGATGGTAGCCCCGGGTAGGTGAATAATCCCTACTATTTTGGCATGCTCAACTAGGATCTTAAGTGAGTCACATGCATACAAAATGATTGGGAGGACTCCATAGAACAACTACAAACTTGACAAAATAGAAGCTACCCTATCTACACCTGAAGGTATCAGAATCCTTGTGCAAGGACCTATCCAAGGGGTTTACTAGATCACCTTAAGATACTCACCATATGTATCCCGTTTTAGGGGGTATCAAGCTATGGGAAAGGATTTTGATACTTGCCTCCCTTGAGGTAGATCTTCTTGAAGTGATTTACACAGTCAAAAGCTCGATCAATAAAAACACTTGTGTGAATATGCATCTTTCAAAGCTTTCTCTCAGATTTAGAAGTTGAAGTGATTGCTTATATCCCTCAAGGTTGCTTTATCCCTTGTCAAGATTTTTTTTAGAGTGTTTATTGTCAAGTTAGTCCTTTGCCATCGATACATCATAAAATTGGGCCAAAATCTTTCAAAAAAAAACTTTGCAGAAGAAACCCTTCAAAAATCAGACACCCAAAGCCTTTGTTTCAAAAACAATGAGCAGAATCTCTCCAAGCTATGTCAAATTTGACCCAACATAAGAAGGATAAACTTCCTAGATCCCCAGTTTACCAAGAGAATAAAGTTGCAGAGATAAATCTCAAAGATCACCAACATTCCCTTAAAGCAATCCAAGCAGAAGAGAAAAATTAAGATAGACTAGAAAACATCCTAGTTTCATCCTTGCATCACCTAGTTTCATCCTAGATCATCCTAGTTTCATCCTTGCATCACCACCAATCCTTAGTTGCATCCTAAAATCATTCTTAGTTGCATCATTGCACTCTTTTTCATCTTCCTAGTTGCATTATAAGTCATCCATTTCAATTCCATCTAAGTCATCCTCTTAGAAATAGCATCATTCCATCATCCTTCACCATCATTCCATCAGCAATCCACAATCAAAATCCCAAATCCTTGATCCAAATCCAGCATCCATTTATCCAAAATCAACATCCATCATCCAAATCTGAATCCAAATCCAGTTATCCAAAACTGACATACTTAGTGTTCAAAACCTTTGAGTTACTTCAAATCTTTATCCTAAATCAGAAATCTCCCCCTTGGACAGAGCATTGTCTAAAGGAAATCCAACTTGTCCTTGTACAGCCTCATCATCTCAAGCAAGAGATTGGCTTGCATTGATAAAAATCTAGTTGACCAAAGATCATTAGTCTATCCTAGGTTGACCAATCCTACCATTGATACTACATCCAGAAGCGATAGCTCATTTGTTGACACTTAGTAATCTTTACCATCATCCCACCAATCCTCCACCAAATCTTAAATCCAAATCAGATCTTCCCACCTGTCCTTTGTCATCGCCAAGCATTTCACCAAACTTTCACCATCTCCCACCAAATCTTCTACCATCCTTGATCCAAATTAGAGCATCACACCAATCCTCTAGCATCCACCATCCTTAGAATTTTCTTAGACTTTCATCCATCATTCTATAGGGTCTTTTAAGAACATCTTGCATTCATCCATCCTACATCTGCATCTACATCTTTAGATCTCCACTCCATGCCTATCGAGACAAGATCTAGAAAATGAAGGAACATGGATCCTTATCAAACCACTAGCTTGTCTGATCCCAATGTTTCTACTAGCACGATGGTAGCTTACAATCCCCAGATCTAACAAACTGGTAATGTATGGGATGATCCCAATATCCCCCCATCTTCTTTTGTGATATAAACATTCATGAATCATCTGAGGAATGCACAAATAGTTAGTGCACTCACTGCTCAAAATCAATGAAACATGTTGGCTAACTTCACATAGGAGGGTACTCCCATTCCACCATATCTCCAACCTTGTATTCCCATCAACACCAGCTGAATCCTAGCAGAAGCATACACCCCCATCATCCAACAAATCCCTGATATAGTTCTTCACATATCACAAGTAGCTTCACCCATCCCTCCTCTTTTACAAAGTAGCTTCACAGGCCCTACCACACAAGCAACACAATCCACTCCATTTCCTCTCATAGGCATACCATCATCCTCCATAATATCTCAATACATCATCCCTACCCAAATCTTTTCACAAAACCAAATGCCACCTCCCTCACAAAACTTTACACAAGTAGTTCCACCACCTTCCATGGGCTAAGCAGCATCATTTTTCCTGGGGGCAACACAATCATCCTTCCCGTTCACTCCACAAGCTCCTACACCCATGCCATCATTTCTAGGGACAACCCAATCATTTTCCTCCTTCTCCCAACAAGCTTCCACATCAGCACCACCCTTTTCATGGGGAATGCAAGCGTCTTCATCCACACCCCAACAAACATTTACCTAGGCACAAGCCCAACAAACTACATTCACAACAGGTATGCCTTCCATGGGATTTTCAAATCCACCATTCATGTCCCAAAATCCCATCACATCTACCTTTCCCACATCTTTCACATCACAACTCCCACCACAAACCGGTTCTCATTGGGGCCTTACTCGAGAAGAGATGCTAGCTTTCTGAATACTGACCCACTTCTATGCATCTATACCAATAAACCAACAAGCCACCTTCTTCCAAGAAGTGCAACAACAACCATCTCAACCTCTACCAGCTTCACCCTTTCCCCCATTCGCAAACCATCTATTCACACCACCCAATGCTTCTCAGCAAGCTCCACCATCCCAACAGTAGAGTTCCTCTTACCTTGCAAGCTATCTTGCTCAAACACCTCCTGCTTCCAACTTCCTAACATCCATTCCACCCCTAATTAATGTAGGCATGCACCCAGCCTACATCAATCAAGTGCAAATCCAAGTACAGCAAGGTCCATCTTATCAACAAGCTACATCATTCCACCAACCTCCTCTGCAACATTAATACTTCCTTGCATAGCAACAAACCCCTATCATTCCCCAGTAGAAACAAGCTTCCTCCTACCAGTCATAGCAATAGTATCTTGTCATTCCCCAGCACCAGCAAGTAGTTCCATATCTTCCACCGTAATATGCCCCCACACCTCAACAGCAATATCCTCCCTAGCTATCATCATCCCAAAATCCATTCCAATTCACCTATCTTGCTAGACAATCTCCATATCCAACTCTGCAATATCCAACTCAAAATCACCTTTATTCACCAACTCCATTAGACCCTTTCTAGATGGAAGTGCCCACTCCAACGCCGATCAATGTCAAGTGGGAAGAAATGAAGAATGCTCTTAAAGAGCTCCAAGCTAGCACAGATAGAAAAACCTTCAAGTTTGAAGAGGTGTGTCCCTATCCATTTGATCGATCAATCACAGCTGTTCCTTTCCCTAAGCACTTCAAGACACCCAAGTTTTACAAATATCAAGGGAAAGGAGACCCTGTAAATCACATCAAAGAGTTCTATATGGCATGCCAAGAAGTGGCTTACAATGATAATTACCTTTTGCACCTATTCCCCAAAAGCTTGGGAGGAACTATTGTTGAGTGGTTTTACAAGATACCCTGTGGGACCATCACAACTTTTTTCAAGCTCTCTAAGAAGTTCGTTGCTCAATATGCCCACAATGTTGAGAATGAGTTGACCTTTCTAGACCTTTGCAACTCAAAATAGAAAGAAGGAGAAAGCCTAGCAGACTACTTGCAATGATGGCAGAACCTCACTACCAAGTTATCATATCAACCCCCTGAGAAGAATCTAACTAAGATCTTCATCAATAACCTACATCCCAAACTATCCCACTTCATGAGGATGAACTACATCCAAACATATTAAGACATCAAAGGCAAGGGGATAGATATCAAAAGAGGTCTCCTAGATGAAGGCACAATCCGGCATCACAAAGATGATTCCCACAACAAATCTAACAATGACAAACCTTGTTACTAGAATTGTAACAAAAACATTGTTACTGATGGAGCCACTGACACCAAGCATGTCCAAATTGTTGTGGTTGGTCCTACACCAACTCCTACATACCAACATCAACAAGTACCCATCTATCAGTAACCAATGCAACAATACCAATAGAAACAACCTCATATCCCTCAGCAACCCATGCAAAACTATCAGTAGCAAGCGTGTCAAAACCATCAAGGCAATCTGACCAATCAGGCCAATGCTATCTCCACTACTCCCAATCAGAATAGACCCAGAGCCCAGACTTACCAGAAAAGAACCTTCACACAACTTGGTGAACCTCTGGATGTTATCTTTCACTGAATGGCCAAGGCTAATCTGATCATGTACCTACTGTGTGCTATAAATGTGTCACACTTCTATGGATCATTACATGCAAGGAAACTCAAGAATGAGCCCTCACAAATTGATCCATAGCTCCCTAGGCATGGAGTGCAAGGCTTTTTAAGAATGCTCTCAGCTAGAGCTATTTAGCCTATAACCTTGCTAGTAAACAATGCAATGGGAGATTCAATGAAGACAAGGGCAAGAATTCCAATATCCTCAAGAATCAAGAATGAAAATACAATGCAATGCTATGCTAGAAATGGAAATGCAAGCTAAGCTATGAAAGGAAATATGCAAGTGTTACAACCCAAGCTAATTAATCTATGTGAGCTAATCTAGAGCATAGAAATGAAGCTAATCTAAGAAAGCATAAATATGAAGCTAAGCTAATAATGCAAGAATGAGATGTAGAATGCAAGAATGAGATGTAGATGCTAAGAATGCTCCAATTCTTCAAAAGCTCCAAGGTGACCTAGAAATCCTGCAGCATAAAGTTAGCATAAAAAGTTGGGGATCTAGAATGAAGAAGAGAGCTCTTCTTTTAAAGGAAATGAGAAGGAATGGACCATGGAGATTAAGAGGCAAAAGATTTAATCAATGGTGGAGCTTGAAGAGGGATCAATCCATGTGCACAAATATCCTCCAATGAGAAAATAGGAGTTGACTTTTGTGTCCATATGAGACAAAAAGTGCTTTTCCCTCATTTATAAAATAAGAATAATGCTTTATTTGTGCAAGTTAGGATAAGAGGAAAAGTGGGGGATTTTTATTTATTAAAAGGGGAGGAAATATTCCTTTTAAGTAAATAAAAGCTTAGGATAAATGGTTAGCCCATAGAAAATAATCAAATAAATGATAGAACTAAGATTTGATCAAGAGCAAGCAATTTATGATTTAGCAAAAGGGGCTAATAGTCTAGGTGACCATTTTTGGGTATATACATTTGCCCCTCTTTGACTAATGTGTGATCGATTTGGGAACACATGTAGTCAAAGAATGAAGTTGAAATGTGAGATCGATTTGGGATCACAAAGCAACTCAGATCAGCCAAGAAAGCAAGCAGATAGCCAAGAAGGCAAGCAGATAGCAATCTAACTCCAAAGAATGAAGTGCAGAGAGATAGCAAATCCTGCATGGTCAGCCTGGTAGCGACAGTACTGAACACTTAGGAAAGAGATAGCCAATAAGATATGATGTGTCTGCCCCCTCGGGATCGAAAGTGAATCTAGGTAGAGGGAAAGCAGAAGAAAGAGCAATATGATCAAATCACTAGAAATCATAATCAAAGAAAGAGAATAGAATAACCATCAAGCAGTGAAGATATGCCTCACACATGGGACACGAGGCACGAACCTATCGGTCCCTCAACCCGTAAACACCATGGAGAGAGGAGTTGAACTTGGGATTTGAAAGACTAGAAGGTTGAAAGAGATGGGGATGAAGAAGGGAAGAATGCCCCAGTGAAAATTGAAGGATCAGGCCTCAAAAGGTCAGCCAACTGCATGGAAGAAGGAAAAAGATGAGTTGGATGATCAAGGTGAACTTGGATTTTGGTTTTGATCCTGAAATGAAAGGAAAATGATGTGATATGAAAGACAAGAAGTGAAAGAAATGATTAGGAAGAAGCGAAAGGTGAGCGTAGTTGATTAACAAGTCCATGAAAGATGAAAGGAGAGCTCTCTCCATATGCAAGATGCAAAACTAAATAACATGAACTTAAGAATGCAAGCTACATGAAAAGTGGTTTACTTGCAAGGTTACAAAGCCAATAGACATCTAATATTCATCATTGAGTGTTATTGGTAGCATCAGAAGATCATACAATGCACACTAGCATAACTATGTGGATCTGAAGATGATCTATATCAGATAGAAATGTGGAAATCTCACCTAGGCATTAGAGACATGTAGGTCAAGATGACTAGTGCAGTGAGATTACCTAAGTTTGATATAGCAAGATTATGCTCGCATCGAGACACAAGAAAGTCAAGATGACTATAAGCATGCACTTGCGAAATAGTCAAGGATAATACCTTGTAGGTCCATAGTATCAAGTAAGACCAGCATAAATGCTCATGATAGTTAGGACCAACAAAATATACCCACAAGCAGAAAAAGCAATAAAACATGTTCTCATTCCCTCAGTCTTCTAGCTATGCATCATCGAAAATGATCATAGGGGGAGAACACTCAGTAAAGAAAGCATCATAGACAGCACACAAAGAAATAAAGCCAAGCAAGTCTCAGCGAGTCAAATGTTTAAGTGTGTGTGTGTAGGTCATAGAGTCAAACTTTGAGTATCGCATCTGCCAGTGAGAAATATTGCATCATCTAGATTGTGGGTAGGATATCTGATAAGTGTTAAGAAACACTTGACGCAAGGGTAAGTGTTGAAAAACAAAGTTGGGGTGGTGTTGAAAAACACCATTTGCGAGGTGCCTAAGAAACCCAGACGCACAAAAAGACCCAAGATAAGCTTAAAACAACGTATGCCCCTTAGACTAAGACAAGAGTCAATTCTAGGCTAGGAGAGGCAAAGCGAGAAGTGGAGCGAATGAGCGCCACGCAAGATTGATAGACATAGGTGCAGAGGGTCTCAAGCAGCACCTGTTTCCAGGTTTTCACCACTTGATAGATTTATTGCAATTTTTTCAGGACTTTTTATAATTTTTTTTGTATTTTTGCTACCAAGGCGCCTGTTTCCAGGTTTTCACCAAGGCACTTTTTCAAAAAAAATTTGAACTTTTGAATTTTTTGATTTTTTTGTATTTTTTCAAGACTTTTTATGATTTTTAGGATTTTTTCAGCATCATATATGAATTTTTTTTTGGAGTTTTTCAGGATCATAAAGTATGTACAAAGAATGCCCCAAACAGAAACGGGCATCAAGAATCTGCTTCCTCTGATGTATAGAACTGATAGGCCCCAGGCCTACATGCTATAGCTATGACGATAGGAGGTCTCAACCAGTTCGACCAATAATAACCAGCCCTAAGCAATGTCTGAGCTAGCGGAGGATCATTAGAATGTGATCCACATATGCCATCATGGATTTCAGCTAGCACTTTTTCTGACTCCTCTATTTCTAGACACTTAAGGAGAGTTCCATCTAGACCCTTCCAATACAAGTCACCAGAGACAAAGGCAAAGTGTACGGGATGGCGAAAGGAATGGCGTGGTGGATTTGCAAGAGGAATATGAGGTGGAAGATATGAAAAGATGGTAGGATTGTAAGATTTGTGAGTATGATAGCGTAATTCATCCACCAAGAACTTGAAGAAAAATTTATGCTTTTTCATTTGTAAGATGGATGTTGAAGTAATCAAGGCATTAGCAACTTTGTTCTCAGCTCTAGGAATGGGCTAAAGTGTAACAGATATGAGATCATGCTTGAAGTAGTGTACCATTTTTTTGTAGAAAATCAGCTTGTCATCTTTTATTTGATAATCAATATTTTTGAGAAAATTTTTATTTTTACTTTTCTTAGGTTCGAATACCACCACAATGTGGTTTTCGCCATCTGACCATTGCTCTTTTCTTTTGACTTGATGATTGTGATGTTTGATTTCTGATTCAATCTTTTTTGTTGCTAGTTCTTTGGTGGAAGAAGTAACAGGTGTTGATGTGAGATGAAATGAAGTGACTGGTTCAATAGTATTTATGTGAAGGATGTCATCTCTGGTGACATGAGAGGTTGAGCCTATAGAGTAAGCTCCAAAAGTAGCTAGATCTAGACTTGTCATAGAAGAACCAGCGTGGTCCACTAAGGCAATACGAGGAACAAACCCATCAGACCCCACACAAGACCCATCAACCACGTCAGGTGGGTTATGAGAGGTATGAACCACATCAACATCCATATCTGTCATGGGAGGATCTTCTAGAAGAGGCTTAAGATGCTGAGAAGTAGAGATACTCATGTCATTATGTGAGAGATCACCTCTTTGTAGCAGTCGTGCAATGTTGCGACGTTGTCTATCATAGTGCAATGATTCTTTAGGCACATAGGTTCTAGACATAGAGGCCTCAGCCATATCATCAGTAGATATACATTCTTCTCCCCAAAGGAGTGAAGTAGAAGGAAGATCATCTCCCATTTGAGCCATAGTGTGTAGCAGTGACTCATCTGTATCTGTGTCTGAATTACTGAGCATGGGAGTATTTCTAGAATCCTCTCTATAGATCCACTCTTGAATAGCTTGTTCTTCTCTTTCTGCTTCTAAAGGAATGGATGAAGGAACAAAAGTATCAAAGATCACCATAGAAGAAGTGGAAGGCTTCATCTGATCAGAAGGTCTCCCATATGACCTAGGAGAAACAGGTATAGAAGCAAAGGAACCCAGTGTATATTCACCCATCAAGGCTCATCATCTTAAGTGATTTCTCAGCAGCAGCTAGAGATGTACTAGGATCAACAAAAGGTTCATTATGAGGAAAAAAAATTTCAGTAGCAGCAAGAGCATTGATAGCAATAGTATGGTCTCCAGGAATCACAACCTCAGTGCCATTGTACGGAAATTTGACGCACTGATGATAAGTGGAAGGAACAGCCTGCATGTCATGGATCCAAGGATGACCCAAAAGAATGTTATATGCAAGTGGGATGTCCAATACTTGGAAGCTAATATCTTTTGTGATAGGTCCCACTCAGACAGGCAGTGTGACAAGACCTTTGGAAGATCTTTCCACTTCATCATAAGCTTTTATAGTAATCTTCTTCTTGGAATCCACAGCCAATTCTAACAAACCCAATTGTTGTATGACATTGAAAGAAACAATATTTAACCCTGCACCATTGTCTATCAGGACTCGGCGGACTTGGGTATTGTAGACTAGAACTTCAATGTGTAAAGCTAGATTATGTGGGTGAGCAATAGATATGTCATCTTCTGCAAAAAAGGAGAGAGATAGCGGAGATGAAATGTGGTTGACCATAGCCTGAAATTGATCTGGATCAATGTCATTGGGAAAATGTGTTGTACGTAGAGCCTCATTAAGAATCTCTCTATGTGAAGAGGATAACCAAAGCAACTCAAGGATAGATATCTATGCTGGTGTCTTTTGAAAATGTTGGACAAGATCATAGCTAGGGGTGGCTGAAGGAGCCACTTTTTTGGAAGGCAAAGCTTGCTTGGGATCTTGCACAGTTTTAAGGACAATCTTGGCTTGCCCCCTAGTAACAGCATTCAGTGTCTCACTTCGGGAAGATGAACTACCATGTGTTTGCAAGACTAACTTTGGCTTACCATGATTGGTGTTATTATCATCTTGAGACCTCATCATTAGAACACTCTCAACGGGCTCTACCATGTTAATCACAAGCGTATTAGAAGGATACATGTAATTGATCTTTGCATCATGATTCTTCTTATGTGTTTGAGAGGTTTCCCCCTTATCATGCTTAGGTAGAGGATCTTTGAAAGTTGTGTGATCATAATTTTTAGTTAAGCCATCAGTGGAGATGGTGTCGTTCTCAATAAGATCCTAAATATCATCCTTAAGCCTAAAACAATTGTCTGTTGGATGTCCTTTGTTTCTGTGATAATGGCAGTAATGATCCTCTCTCCACCAATCAGGCTTATTTATTAGATCCCAGTTACCAGGTTTATCAGGAAGCGTAAGATATCCATTGTCAACCAAAGTCTTAAGGATCACATCATAAGGTTCTGCCAACTTGGTATAGACTCACTTTCGAAATGACTTCTTAGGCTTATCTGCATATTGAGTTTTAGGAGCATTGTGAGCGTTGCCAACTTCTTGTTGTTTTGTTGCATAGATAGTGTTGGAGAGATTGAAAGCAGGCTCTTTAACTTTAGGAGCATCAACAACCCCATCATTAACAACATACTTGTTCTTATTCCAAGGTTTGTTCTTATCTTTTCCATTGCCTTTAGCATCTTTATTAATAACAATATCCCCTTTTCTTATAGCTACATCCTCAATTCGATATGCACTTTCAACCATGTCATTGAAAGAGGAGAACAGTTGCTTCCTTAGATCATAAAATAGCTCAGGCACAAGTGTGTTGATGAAAATGTCAATCTTTTCTCTTTCAGGTAGCTGACAAGGATATCAAGAATACAATGACCTCCAACGTTGTAAGTTGCAAATGGCTCACCTTGATGTTGTCTTAGATTACCGAGATCTATCACAGTGACAGGTTGTTGGATGTTGTAAGAGTACTGCTAGGTAAATCGCTGAGCTAACTCATCAAAAGTCTTAAGCGGTGGTGTCAATTTCGCAAACCATTCCAAAGCTTGGCCTCTTAAGCTTCGAGGGAATAAGCATAGAAGATATGTGTCTTCATGAATAAATTCCATACTAAGAGCATAAAAATGACGCACATGGTCATGAGGGTCACCATTTCCATCATACTTGTCATATTTAGGAACCTCAATATCCTTAGGAAACGGGACCATGTATAGATCTTTATCAAAAGGAAGAGCACAAATTGATTCTACAAAAGAGACCTTTAGAGGCTCTCTTTCTAATGCCATTTGGGCAAGGCATTGATTTGTCTGACGTAATTCTTCTTGAAGGACTTCCAATTTAGTTGGTACTCTTTGTTGGACAATTTGTCTAACATCATAGCCGGGAGGAAGCTTGTATCCTCTAGAAGTCATATATTGAAAATATTGATCGCCATTACGCTCTAAAAGCTTATGCTTCATTCGTTGGAAATCCACATCTTGTTCACATCTCATAAGATCCTCACTAGAAATCTCATCATTAGCCTCTACCTCATGTTGATAGGGAGGAGGTCTAGGTGGTGAAGAAGGCATAGCAAAAGTTGGCCTTGGAGGAGATCTTGGTGGCGTGTTGTTGTCATTGTTGCCATTGTTAAAAAGAGGTCTATGCTCATGATTACTAGTCTCAGGTTGCTCATGAAATGTCCCTCTATAAGCCATGCGCCTAGTAGCATCCATCCTTTGTTGATTTTGTTCTTTGTCTAAGTGCGCTTGATTATCCTTACGCTCAAAGTGTTCTTGAAAGAGTTGAAACTTTTCTTGTTCAGTCAAAGTGAGTGAGACACTGTCTATGTTTTTGGGGGTCTTGAATGCGGAAAAGAGGAAACCTCCTTTATACCACGGTGTAGCCTTAGAATTCTCAGATTGGTCAGAACTAGAACTGTTGTTGCTAATGGGTGCTTTTGAATGTCTAGTTTGAGAAGGTAATTGTGTATAATTGAACGGAGGATGACTCTCCTGCTCAAATTGAGACCAAGTTGTAACTGGCATGAAAAGAGATGTTGGTTGACTAATAGAATGAGACAAAGTTTCTTAGATTTGAGATAAGCAAAGCTAATAAAGATCACATGTCAAAGTAGAACAATAGAGAGATGGCTCATCAAAAGTGCTCAAGCACTTACAGAAATCAATTGACTAAAGCCGAGCAACGAGCAAGAAGCTCAATAAGCAAGTAGCTAGAGAGGTAACCATGATGTGACAAGTGATCAAGAGTAGCATTCGTTAAACTCAAACCCAATAGTTTTAGCTCATTTGTTTCAGTCTAGAACAAATCTAAGCATGTAGGTAACAAACTAGTTTTAGGTAAGAATAGAAAAAGACACTCTACGACAGGTTAAAGTGCAAGTTTAGCCACTCCGAATTGCAGCAATGATAGGACAGCAAAAAGATTCTGGGTGATACTTTCTAGGCAGATAGGGCGATACTTCTCAGTTCAGGTGATACTTCGCCTTAAGCCAGGTGATAGACTACAGTATGGTTGGGCGATAGACTCTAGGCTAGTGGGGCGATAGTCCAGAAGGCATGAACTATCACACGATATACCTCAGCAAAGCGCATGATAAAATAGCAGGGCATGAACTATTGTGCGATATTTCTCAGTAAGACATGCGATACTGTTGCAAATTCATATGACTTTTTGACCAGTGAACATAAAATTCTTAGTTTTAAAGCATTTTGATCAAGTTCAAAGGTTGGATAGTGCAATTTCTCAATTTGACAAGTAGTAATAGTAGATAAAAGATAGGTTTGCAAACGGTAGGTGATCAAACATGTCATAGAACACTTGAAACAAGGGCAAAAGCAACCTTGCCAAGACAAGCACTTGTGATATCAAAATAGAAAACCTTATGAATGCTACCATGTGTTTGAATGTTGAAAACATTTACACGGGCATAGCAAAATCGAAGACAATTCAAGCAATTACTACCTAGAAGGACAAGGCTCATTACTTAGCAACGTGGCCCACAACTTGATGCTCCCTTGCCTCACACCAAGTGGTTGCCCACAAGAGATATTGGTGTTGTCATGGAAGTGTCAAAAACACAACCAAAGGAACACATATGGTGAGTGTCTTGGGGTGATCTGGGTAAGTCCACTTGGATCAATCCTTGCATCAAGAAGCTAAGTGGCTAAAATAGGGTGGCCTCTATCTAATGGTTCATAGTAAGGGTTTCCATTCATAGCACCCCTCTTGCTCCTCATAAAGGACTAGGACCTCGCGGCCTCAAGAGTACCTTAAGCATTCTTGCTTAATGTTTTCCTCATGGTCACAATCCCACAAGTTACTCACATCAAGCGAAGATAAGTACTATGTCTACCAAGGTTTTGTGTCCTCGATAGCCTTGAGATTATAGTGAGTTGGAATCACTCGCCACCAAGGAAAATGATGACAAGGTTGTCCCCACTTGGGTCGTTCCTCTTGATTGCTCAAGAGCAGGCCCACTAAAGGATCCTAACCTAAATAAAGATTGGATTAATTCTTGAGGTTCAAGGTTTTTGGTTCACCACAAGGGTGAAGAGCATACTCCCCTATCTCAAGAATCTCTCCCAAACACACCAAGCAAAGATTCAATTACCCCCTTGCTTTCAAAATCCCAAGATGGGTCAAGATTTCTATTTCACCACAAGGGTGAAGAGCATACTCTCCTACCACCTCAAAATTTCTACAACAAGGTATTAAGTGCCTATGAAAGGAAACAACTAGTATATGTCGCACTTAATAAAGAAAGCAATTAAACAAGCACTTGATTTGGTTTTTATGCTTAGGGCAGCCCTGCAAAAACCATTAGTATCCCTCTTTGACATGCGATTTTAGCAAATTTCAAGCAAGAAGCACCTACAACCACAACTTGTTAGACCAACAAGAGTTAGGAGAATCAAAATCCAAAATCTAACAATGATTAGTACATGAAAAAAATTAAATGATGTGCAAAAATAACTGATCAAATGATAAAATCTGAAAATGAAACCATCATGGTTGGATTAGGCTCGGAAAGACCTTTCCAACAATATATCACACTTAAAATTTTGATACCATTTGCAAAAAAATTTTTAAAAATGGGCACCCATTTTTCAGAGTGGCATGGATTTGAAAACACTGGAAATTTCAGAAAATTTCAAAAAGATAGCTAAGAACCTAAAACTTGCAAGATGGATAAAATAACTCAAAAATAGGTCACTGCCAGGTACAGACATCAGTATCACACGATACTTCGCATTATACTGGGGTGATACTTATCAGTTCGCGTGATATTTCACCCGACACCAGGCGATACTTCGCCCAAGACCACGTGATATTCTCTACTATAGCCAAGTGATACTTCTGATAGGTGAAGTATCACACGCGCATACAGAGGTATATCACGTGATACTTCTGGAAAGTATCGCACGACAATCTGAGACAAAAAAATAGAGATGAAAAATTAAGCTGAAAACTTGCTGAAAAATTGATGAAAAATGACGGAAATGCAGAAAAAAAAGAGACAAATCTAGTCTACTCCGCCCCACAATGGGACAAAGCTAGGAAACTCAAGAATGAGCCCTCACAAATCGATCCATAGCTCCCTAGGCATGGAGTGCAAGGGTTTTTAAGAATGCTCTTAGCTAGAGCTATTTAGCCTATAACCTTGCTAGTAAACCATGCAATGGGAGATTCAATGAAGACAAGGGCAAGAATGCCAATATCCTCAAGAATCAAGAATGAAAATACAATGCAATGCTATGCTAGAAATGGAAATGCAAGCTAAGCTATGAAAGGAAATATGCAAGTGTTACAACCCAAGCTAATTAATCTATGTGAGCTAATCTAGAGCATAGAAATGAAGCTAATCTAAGAAAGCATAAATATGAAGCTAAGCTAAGAATGCAAGAATGAGATGTAGAATGCAAGAATGAGATGTAGATGCTAAGAATTCTCCAATTCTTCAAAAGCTCCAAGGTGACCTAGAAATCCTGCAGCATAAAGTTAGCGTAAAAAGTTGGGGATCTAGAATGAAGAAGAGAGCTCTTCTTTTAAAGGAAATGAGAAGGAATGGACCATGGAGATTAAGAGGCAAAAGATTTAATCAACGGTGGAGCTTGAAGAGGGATCAATCCATGTGCACAAATATCCTCCAATGAGAAAATAGGAGTTGACTTTTGTGTCCATATGAGACAAAAAGTACTTTTCCCTTTTTTATAAAATAAGAATAATGCTTTATTTGTGCAACTTAGGATAAGAGGAAAAGTGGGGGCTTTTTATTTATTAAAAGGGGAGGAAATATTCCTTTTAAGTAAATAAAAGCTTAGGATAAATGGTTAGCCCATAGAAAATAATCAAATAAATGATAGAACTAGGATTTGATCAAGAGCAAGCAATTTATGATTTAGCAAAAGGGGCTAATAGTCTAGGTGACCATTTTTGGGTGTATACACCTACCAATCCAATAGTTTGATGATGCAACTCCCAAACCCAACTAGTACAATGATCACGAGTATTGTGACTATCATCGCGTCAAAGGACACACTACCCTAAGGTGTATGAAACTCAAGAATTACATCCAAGATCTCATTGACTGAAAATAGATCCAACTGGACACACCAGCCCAAGCCTCACCTAATGCCAACTTGCAGATTTATCAGAATTTGTTCCCACAACACAATTCTAGGAAGAATCAAACTAATACCAATCCTCCTCCCCAGAACCAAGGAAAAGGAAAGTATGGAGACCATGCTGACCACAAAGATTATACTACAGCCCATATCAACTATGACAAGTTTGTTGGATGTATAACCCAAGTCAAGCCCATAATTAATGTCATCCATGTCAAAGGAGTAGATAGTCAATGTGCAGTCACCACACACCAAGGCTGGATAACTATCATTGGTGCACATCTAAGGATAGCACACAATGCACAATACAACCTTATAGAACATCTTGGGAACACACCTACCCAAATATCTATCCTCAACCTTCTCCGCACTTCACCCTTCCATTAATAAACTCTCAACAGATCCTTCCAAGAAGGACATGTCCCCACAAACATTAACACCATCTAGTTTGAGAACCTTGTGGGACATCTATCTGCATCTTGTTCTCTATCCTTTAAGCCATCTAACATACTATACATTGCACCTGACCATAATCTCCCTCTCTGGCATATCTTCATTATGGTCAGAGATTTTTCCATCAAAAGGGTCATGATAGATAATGGCTCCACCCTAAACTTGTGTACTCTTAAATTCATTCAGTAGGTAGGGTTCACAAAAGCTTACATATCACATGAGGTTCTCACCATCAAGGCATATGACAACTTGGAGCGTACCTCTGAAGGTACCATTATTTTTCCTATCTAGCTAGGCCCAGCAACACAAGACACCATTTTCCATGTTGTTGATCTTGACTTACCATTTAACATCCTCCTCGGCCGACCATGGATCCACTCCATCAAGGCTATACCATCTACTTACCATCAATGCATCAAATTTCCACATCAAGGCACTGAGGTCACCATCCATGCAGACCCTCAACCCTTCGCATATTGTCATGCAATGGAAGCACCATTCCCTCATTCCACCCATTGTCCTAGAACTGACATTGGCACTTCTATTGCCAGCTCATCCTAATCCCATAGCAATCCAAAGACTATCCTTGCCTCCACTCTCTTTTCCATCAAGATCAAAAACTAGGGCTATGGTGAATACACCCTTAATGATGCATTTGCAGTAGGGGCCCCTCCTCTTGATCCACATACGCAAGGACACCTGAATCACCAAAGCAAACCCACTGAAGAAAATCATGAAATTAAGCAAATGGGACCTATGAATTTTGTCTCCTATGGCAACATAAACAATCAAGAGATGGACTCTAACATCAATAGGTGGTTGTATATAGATCCCCCACCACCAAACACTCAACTCCTGGGCTACTTCAAAGACAAATATATGTAATCACACAAGTACACCACTGAATAATGGAAATATCAAGGCGGTGGTCTAGGACCACAAGAAGGTGGAAGAAAAGACCTAATCACAGTATCCAAGAATCTACAACATCAAGGTCTTGGCTTTAATACCCCTTTCCTACATATACAAGATCCCAATACCGTAACTGGGGGCACCAACATGACCAACATTCCCTTCTTGAATAACCAGGATGACCTCATAGAGATTGAAGACATCCCTGAAGAGAAATTAAAGAAATCATATGATGACATCTTCGACGATGATACCCTCCTAGGCACTTATGTCCTCCTTCAACTCACCATTAACCTCATAGAACTTCCCCTCATCCACCCTGAACTCATAGACTAGGACCAACCAAGTGTCACACACATTGATGAGTTCCAAAGCACACAAGTGCTCCTAAGGCTCATGGGAGCATCAAGCCAACAAGAAGATCAAAATCTAGAAGTCACTCATGTTTACAAACTGGACCCCAAAGGATATTTTGGGGAGGAGGCAAGCTCTAGCTGCAAAATTGAAATAGAAAAAGAAAAGAATGAGTCCTTATGTGAAAACCCCTCTGGGGCACATTCTGACTCCAAAAAAGGTAAAATAAAGGGTGTATCTTCTGGTGAAAACCTCTCTAAGGCACTAGAAGATGGAGACTTGCCTCTTCCTCCTATCCAAGATTACAGACCTGAGCAGTCGCCTATCATCATTGAGGAAACCAAACTAGTCAACTTGGGCACCGAAGAATGTCCAAGAATCACATACAGTGTAGCATCTTTAACAGAGGGTGAATAAATGGCTCTCACTGCACTACTCCAAGAAGTGACTACAAACTTTGTATGGTCATATGTGCATATTCTTGGGCTTGATCCAAATCTCATTGTGCACAATCTTGAAATGAATCCCAATGTCAAGCCAATCAAGCAGAAGCTAAGCAAAATGCATCCAAAAGTAGCCTTATTAGTATAAATAGAACTAGAAAAGCTCCTAGACACAAAGATCATTAGAGCCATTGATTACTCAGAGTAGATAGTAGATCTTATAGTAGGCCATGAGATGTTGTCACTCATGGATGGCTTCTCAGGCTACAATCAGATTTGAATAGCAGAAGAAGATCAGCATAAAATAGCATTCACCACTCCATGGGGTACCTTCTACTATAACATGATGCCATTTGGGCTCAAGAATGTAGGAGCCACATATCAGAGAGCAATGACAGCCATCTTCCATGATATGATCCATAGAGTCATGGAAGACTATGTGGACAACATTCTTGCAAAATCTAAAACATGAGGTGAACACCTAAACATCCTCAAGAATGTGTTCGATCATCTACATCATTATGGCTTGAAGCTGAATCCAAAGAAGTGTGTCTTTGGTGTAACATTTGGAAAGCTGCTGGGCTTTATAGTCTCATGGCGTGGCATAGAGATCGACCCTAAAAAGGTCAAAGCTATAACATAAATGCCACCACCAAGAACACTCAAATAGCTCAGGAGTCTACAAGGAAATCTCCAATCAGTGTGTCAATTTATCTCTCAGTTGGCAGACAAGTGCCAACCATTCACGCATCTTCTCTGTAACGACACAAGCTTCAAATGGGATCCCATCTATCAGAGAAGCTTTGAGAATCTCAAGGAATATTTAGCTAACTCTCCCATCCTTGTACCACCAATTTCAAGATGCCCTCTCATACTCTACATCTTGGCAACCACTATAACATTGGGGGCACTCTTAGCACAGCATGATGATGATAATAAAGAGAGAGCCATTTATTATATCAGTCAAACTCTAGTTGGCTATGAGCTCAATTATTCACTAATGGAGAAAGTATGCCTTGCAGTGGTCTTTGCCACTCAAAAGCTCAGACATTACATGCTTAGCCACATAATAAGGCTCATCTCAAAGGTGGATCCACTCAAATATATGTTATCAAGGACAACTCTCACAAGCCATATGGAAAAATGGGTCATGCTATTTAGTGGGTTTCACATCCAGTACATAGATCAAAAAGAAATCAAAGGGAAAGTAATTACTGACCAGCTAGCAAAAGCACCTTTGGTGGATGCGTATCCACTAATCATGGAATTCCCCGATGAGTACCTATGTATGATTGAAGAAAAACCCATGTGGAAGTTATACTTTGATGGCTCCTACACATCACATGGGTCAGGGGCAGGAATCCTATTCGTCACACCTCAAGGTGACTACATTCTAAAATCATTCAAATTGAGATTTCTATGTACTAACAACATTGTAGAATATGAGGCACTCATCTTAGGTCTCAAAATAGCTATCCAATGGAACATCTCAGAACTACAAGTGTTTGGAGACTCAGCTTATTATCAAGCAAGTCCTAGATGAATTTCAGACAAAGGACAACAAGTTGCTACCTTACAAAGAACTGGTGAACAAACTGAAAGAGCATTTCATAAATCTTTAGTTCACGTAGATACCAAGGCTTCATAATAAAGTGGCCGACGTAATGGTGACCATCAGATCCTTATTAGAAATCCCTCAAAATGCATCATAGTGTGGATTCTTAGTCAAGAAGCTCCACACACCTGCTTATGAGAATGTCGATGCAGAAATGGTGTGTGTCTTGGTTGGTCCCCAGTCCCCATGGTACCATGACATCCATGCATATCTAAAAAATGGTATCATATCTCCCCATCTCACCAATAACCAATGCCAAAATCTTATTCAAAGCACTTCCTGCTACACTCTTGTAGCCAACACCCTTTATCATCAAGGATATCATAACATCCTCTCTAGGTGTTTAGATTCAAATGAGGTCATCCTGGCTTTACAAGAAGTCCATGCTAGAATTTGTGGTGCCCACACGAGTGGCATGGTTCTAGCTAAGCATTTGCTTCGAGTTAGGTATTACTGGCCTACAATGGAACATGATGCTTGTGAATTTGTCAGGAAATGTCTACCATGTCAGCAGCATGCAAAACTGAATCATGCACCAGCACAAGACTTGCAGCCCATTGTGCCACCTTAGCCATTTTCATGTTATGGCTTCGACCTCATTAGGTTAATCACTCCCCTTTCCTCAGATGGACATAAGTACATAATCACTACCATAGAGTATTTTACAAAGTGGGTAGAAACAATTCCACTCACCCTTACTACTGGCATCCAAATATCCAAGTTCATCTTGTACCATATCATTTGCCACTTTGGTATACCATCCACCATCTTCACAAACCATGGCACACCTTTTGAAACCAGCATGTGGATGATTTGTGTGCCAGACTCCACATCCATCACCATTTCTCCAGTCCATATTTCCCCCAAGGAAATGGCCAAGCTGAGGCAACCAATAAAATAATCCTAAAAATCCTCAAGAAGGTTGTCAATAATTTTGGTCATGATTGGCATCTCCAAATAAATCTTTCCCTCTGGGCCTACCATACTTCTTATCTCACTCCCACAAGCACCACCCCATATTCTCTTGTATACGATGTCGAAGTTGTTCTACCCATTGAGGTCGAGCTCCCATCATTGCATGTCTCCATGAAGAACTATACCACTGATGAAGACTATCGCGTGGCACTCCTCACATAGCTAGACCTATTAGATGAAAAGAGACAGCAAGCCTGTGATCATCTGGTTGCATATCAAAATGGACTCAAAAGAAGTTATAACAAGAAGAACCATCCTAGACAGTTCCAGGTCGGTGACATGGTCTTAAAGGAAAATCAGAAAGTGCAAGCACACCGAGAGAAGAAAGGCAAGTTCGAACCTACTTGGTTGGGCCCATACATTGTCACAACATGCTTCAGCTCTAGAGCCTATCAGCTATCTACACCAGAAGGTGAATATTTGAATGACCCTATCAACATCATACATCTGAAGAGGTTCTATGCTTGAACCAAATCCTACATATTCAAAAAAATAAAAAAAGCAAAAAAACAAAGAAAAATAATCGTCCAATGGTGAAAACTTGGCAATTCAAGCACCTTGGACAAGTATGTTGGTGAAAACCTAGTAAACAGGTTCCATACATAGTGGACCGAGTCATTATCTATCAAACTCCCATCCCCACTATCCCAAAATCTGGTCCTCTTTATCCAATCCTCATCCCCACTACCATCCCATTCACTCGCAAGGTATTTTATCCTCAAGCCTATCCAATGCAGTAATCAGATCCTATCCCCAATCCTGCGCTTCTTGTACCATATCTTTTATAGTGTAATCCTTCCTGTCTATATCCTATATAGTGAGATCTTCCTATCCCAAAATCCTAAGCTTCTATACATAGCTGTTGTAAATCTTTCCCCATCCGATGTACATATCCTCGTGTCTTGTTGTACCTATCTTCATCTGTCCTAGAATTTAATCAAAAATCTTGTCCCATCCATCCTTGTACTTCAACAACATCACTTGTCAACTATCCTTGATCACAACGATTATTCCTTGACTCATCATTTGCCAGTGAACAACAACACTCATTCTCTCATCAATCAGCAGATCCTTGAGGATGTATCCTTCCTCCTTTCAGACCTACTCTTCCACCAATCACACCAAGTCTGTGTCGATGTATCCTTCCACACGTTCAAACCAATCTTCTCACCATCAGTCAAATCAAATCTCTCTCCTTGGAAAAGGATATCTTTT
This sequence comes from Chamaecyparis obtusa, assembly GCA_027943335.1. Classification (NCBI taxonomy): domain Eukaryota; kingdom Viridiplantae; phylum Streptophyta; class Pinopsida; order Cupressales; family Cupressaceae; genus Chamaecyparis; species Chamaecyparis obtusa. Next base: position 153,244 of record BSBK01012442.1, on the reverse strand, counting down.
GGAGTTATCATTTTAGTCTTGGACTTTGTCCTTTAGATCTTGTTAATCTTTTACAGCTTCTCATTGTTTCTCTCTTCAAAGTCACCATGATCCTTTATATCATGGTGTGCTACGAATGAGGAAAATCTGGGGCAAGGTCTTTTGATTTTTTGCTTCTGCCTATGAGTCAGTTGGACATGCCCCTTGCACGGTTCACATGTGATCTTATGGGTTACATGGTGCACTTGGGAAATGTCATTTGTTTGTGGTTTCTCTAGCATCATTTCTGTAATACCCCAAAAATGGGCTATAAGTTCATTAACCTCCTACATCGACAAATCGAACAAAATCGACATCAAAGTCTTAACCTAAGGCACATCTAAACATCATCGAATCATAATTGATTATCTTAAATTCTGCATCGGGGAATATTCCTAGTAATATTCTTAATCATCATAATTATCTTTAATTTTATAATTATTTGGCAATAAATCACATTTATCCTAAGTTTGATTAATTGAATATTTTCATATTTAATTAATTAGATTTAATATCTTGCCACTTAATTGTGTAATTAAATTTAATTATATCTATTATTAATTATATTATTTAATTTTGACAATAAATCTAATATCATATGAATAATTGATTAAATTCTTATTTAATTAATTAAAGCATGTTGTCATTATTTAATAATATAGTTTTTAATAAAAGTTTGATAAAATAATTGATTAACCCATAAATCAATTATTTTATTTTTAAAAGCAGTTAAGTTGGAAATAAATCACTTTATTATTAAATTAATTCATAAATAAAACATGCACAATCATTAAAGCAAACAACTATCAATTATCAATTAAAGCTAAACTCTATTTTGAGTTAAAACTTAGCTTTTGCATGTTTTTGTGAGTTAATTATCCTTTATTTAAAAATAACTCAAAAATCAACCTGAGTTATTTGAGTGATTTATGGCTTTTTCTCATGCACCTCCAAAGCCTTGGATTTCTATAAAAACAATGCTCAGCTCTTCATAATTCATCTCTCAAAGATCTCTCAAAATTTGCATCCAAGCATCTCATATTTTTGCACTATCACGCTGGAGAATTGGAGGCTGAGGAATCAACTTGCGAATTCAAAGCTTTGTGAGATCAATTTCAATTGCATAGTTTTTATATCTTAGCATAGAATTTCATAGTTTTCATATCATTGTTAGATCATTTAGCATTCATTTCATATCAGTTTTCAATAGCATTCATAGCATATCGGTTTATCATTCTTATTGCATAGAAAATATCAAAAATATAGATTAATTGCATTCAATTTCATATCCATCTTTTGCATTCAAATCCTTCATTTAGGTGTCATCTAGGTCACTGATCTCGATAACAATCTGAGAACATTAATCTCGCACCTATTAGAAGGCAGTAAATCACTTGGTTAGAGTAGATTTCAATTTTGCATGATTTTGATTATAGCTAACCTCTAATGTTTTACTGAGTGTTGTGTCTACAGATCAGGTACAATTTTCACACACACATTTCTAGCGCCCACCGTGGGGCAACCCACCTTTGCATGCTAGTTTTGATTTTTTTGGGGAGCTAAAACCTTAAAGTTTCAAAGATTTAATTTTATCTCCCAAACGGCTTAGATTTTTGGTCTGAAATTTTTTTTGCAAGTTGGAGACATATTAGAGAAGCTTTGAAAAAAAAATCATAATTTTTTTAATTATTTTGAATTTTTAATAATTTTTTTTCGATCTTTCATAAAAAATTAATATCTAATGAAAATCAGCATATTTTTCTGAAATTTTTACATTTTTGGAAAGCTCTTAAAATTATACAAGGGGTTTATTATTTGTGTTTTAAATTTAGATGCAATTTAATATCTCAAATAGTCAATTTACAAAAACTGGTCTATTTTGATAAAATGAGTCTCTAGGGCACAAATGAAGAGATTTTTCTAAAAAATTTATATTTTTGGAAAGCTCTCTATTTTTTAGTAGGGGTCTCTATTCTGAATTTCTATTTTTGTGGCCAAAATCATATCAAAAAAATTAGATCTTGTTGACTAGGTCAAATGCAGTGCAAAAAAATTAAAATTTTATGATGCGTATGCACTTATTTTTCATATGATTCAATGCATGATATGAGTTGTCATTTGAATTAATTTATGGTTATTATTTCTCCTAACAATTGATTTTTAGAGCTAACCCTATGGTTTTCATAAGTTGAATATATTTTGCATATCTTGTTTGCTTGTTTGCTTGTTGGAGAGTTCGTCACTTGCTTGCATGGAAAAGCTCAACAAAAATTGCTAAAAATCAGGTAAAATCTACTAAGCGCGTTGCAAGGATCATGAGGTATTCTCCTTGTTCTGAAAACATTTCGATTTGGACTTAAAATAAATCTCTTATGTGTCAAGCTTGTGTGCATCTTTTCATACTTTTGATCTATTTCTACACACTTGCATAATTTGATACTAGGTTGTGATCCCTTAAGGATTCATTAAGTAGTCTTAGAATACTTGTGATTGATTTTGATTGCTATCTTAGGTTATTGGACTTGCTAATCTGTCGGCCCCTCATTTCCGCCCCGTGGTTGCAATCTCAGCACCATAAAGGGGAGGGGTCAACAAGACAGAAGCGTTAAGTGTTCCACTTGGCAACCCTTTTGTGCTTTTAGAAACTCACTTGTTTTCTAAGTTGGGGACTCATTTTTAGCTTGTGTGAGGTGTTAAGTGTTCCACCTTATGGACTCATCTCATATTCTCTTTAAGCGTTAAGTGTTCCTCTTTCTACTTTTTTGGGTACTTTTGGTAGATTTGCTTTCAAGAATATATCTGTGCTCACATAGTAATTAGGCCCTATGAACACTATTTGTGATTTTTGAGAGATTGGATTCCCAACAAAATCCTTCTTGATGACAGAATCCTTGTAGGTAGGGAGGATACTTAGTGCGTTTCACATTCAACTTGGTTAGTGAGTCTTCTCTTATTGATCGACACATTCTCTCTCCGGAGAGGTTGATAGATCACGTGGGGTTGATATCATGAGCTTTGGTGAATCAAAATTTGTTAGTGTGTCTTCTCTTATTGATTGATACATTCTCTCCCCGGAGAGGTTGATAGATCACGTGGAGTTGATATCACAGACCTTTGTGGAACAAAACTTTGTCTTAGCGTGTCAGATTAATCTGCTTGCTTTGTTTGGGTTAAAAGTGAAGAGGTGTCAAAACCTTGAATCTAGAGCCAAGTCCCCTTGTGGTATACTATTGTGAGTCATCTTTAGAGAGGGTTAACCGTAGCGGACAATCCCTTCATAGGGCAAACTGCGTTGACAGAACCTCAAGCGGTCATAGCCATTTTCACCGTGGTAGTGACAGCCACTATATAAATGTCCTTGTGGAAGAAATCTCCTTGGGTATGGTTCATTGTTAGTTTGTCAGATCTCCCTAGCAGCTCTTGAAGATTAAGTTCTCGGACTGTGTCAAAACCCTGGTGCGCCAGGATTGGAGTTCACCCCTTTGAATCATAAAAGTTGCAGAGTCAAACCATTACTAAAAACCCTAGAGAGGCCAATTTTTCATTCTCAGGTATATGTGTGTTATTGCAAAACTTTTTAGAACATACACAATTAGTACTCTCAGGGATTAGCACAATTTGGTCACTTGATTGTTCATGCGCAAGGTTGCTTTTGCCCTTGTTCATTATTTTCAGACGTGGTTGGAATCACTTGCTTGCTATTCTATGTGCTTGTTTATCTACTTGGCTATTAAAAATGATCAAATCTGGTATAACCTTCAAAATCTAGACAGTACAATTTGCAAACAATCCAAAACTGAAGACCTTAAATTTTGCAAAAATTGACATAAAATCTTTCTAAAGTCAAAAGTCATTTCAAGAAGTCAAAAGTCGTACGAGTTTTGTCAAGTGTCATTTCAGTATTGCCCATCTATCGTATGATTGAGAACCCAGTGTTGTATGAGTTTTCAAACCAGCAAATTCAAGAAAGTCAAAACCCTGTTAGCAACTGTTGTATGAGTTTTGTCAACTGTCATTTCATTGCTACCCAACTATTGTATGAGTTTAGCAACTGTCATTTCATAGACTACCCAGTGTCGTACAAGTCTGCAGAGTGTCATTTGGAAAAATTTGAGAGAGTTGTCAGAAATTGTCAAATTGCAAGTATCACATTTGAATCCTTAGCTTTTTCAGCCTAATTCCAGAATTTGTCGAACAAATCACTGTGTCAAGAACAGAGCAGTAGCTATTGAGAATCAGTACACATGTCTCAAAGAATCAGTACACATGAGGAAGAAATTCTAATCACCGCTATGATGAAGCAGCTGCAAGCTATGCAAGTTGAACTTAACAATCTTAAGAAAGAAAAGGAACCTCTATACTCTTTTCCATTTGATAAAGACTTGTACATGTCACCATGCCCCCGGAAAAAATTTGAGCAATATGATACCTCTTCCATGGAGAGTGACACATCTAGCTTTGGAGACGATGATGACTATGACGAAAGACAATGTAATGATACCTATGACACCTCTATTCCTAAGAGTCCTCCTCATCATTCATTCCTACTTACTACAAATGGGCCATCACATTGGATAGATCATGATGGTGATCCATATGATTCTGACTTTGAAAGAGACTTTGATGGCTTTTGTGGACAATACCTTGATGATGATCCATCTACTACTGCTGAGGACTATAAAATACATCGTGCTAGCTTGAAACGTTAATACTATAAGGATCTCTCCTCTAAGAACTCTCCAGCTGAAAATAAAGATTACACTCTCAAGCAAGATCATGTTAATGCTGAACCTTTATCTAGTGATGGTTCCCTTCCATCCCCTACTTCCTCCAATATCCATACATTTCTTAAAGCTTCTGAGTCTTTCAAATCTTTCACAGAACCTTCATCTGACACAAGCCCTGATACTTTTCATGTGGTTCCCTATAGTTATCCTCCAGGGCTACCTCTTCAAGAAATTCAAGCTAACCTTCACTTGGCTGCAAATACTTTCAATAATGATAAACCTAAAGAGCCTAAGCCTTTATGCGCTACAATGCCTACGTTAGCTAGTCCTTCACCATCTCTACAACAGTCTTCCATACCATTCCAACATGCTTGCTTGTCTTTAGAAGTGGCTCCATGTCAAGAGGACTCTAAAAATGATAAAGAAAATAACATAAAAAAAGATCAAGATCAAGAACTCTCCATGTCATCCACTCCTTTTTCCGATGTCTCTTATCCACTTCATGGTTCTTTTGATCCTATACACCCTTTTTCATGCATTCCACCATGTCTTAAGTCTTCTCCTAAGCAAGATCAAGCTACTACTTACACTGTTGAGCTTATTGAAAATCAAAATAACCTTACCCCACTTCCAATTTCCAAAGATGATACTTCCATTAAGGTTGTTAAAAATGGTGTTGATACTTCCAATGTTAAGCCTATTGAAAATCAAAAGAAAAATTATGTGCTTGTGCTATCCAAAGATCCTTGTCAAGATCAAAGTCTTCCATCTTCTTGTTCTACCACTCCATGTTCATTTCCACTTTCTACTCTTCCTGAGTCTTTGCAAGCTTTGAACAATCCTATCAAAGAAGGTGCTCCTATTCAAGATGTCCATGATTCTATTGAAAATTCTAATGCTCACTCTGAAAATGTTGATATCCTTAGTTGTCATATAGATGCTGATGAACTTATTGATTATCCTTTTGCATCTTCCACTTCAATCCTCGGACCTCTTCCACCAATACTAAGGGCTTCATGTCTGCCTTCCATCTTGGGTCCTTATGTCCCTTCACTTTCCCCTCCTAACTCTCTTAATTCGCCATCCATCTTGGGTCCCTACATACCTCCATCTCCCATCTTTCCTCAAGATCAACATAGATGCATACCCTTGAATCATTTTCATCCACCCACCCATCTAAACCAGTCATATCCTCCCTCTTCCACAAATCCCAAGTCTTTTGGAAGTAACTTGAATGTTCAATACAAGAAAAAGAAGCAATGCAAGAATCCATCAAAAAAGATCACCATGTCTCCTCTAATCGACACGAAGGCATAAAGTCAAAAGAGATATCTAAGAAAAAAACTACAAGACAAGTATGGGTTCCAAAATCCATCATTGAAGATATTCTCTCTAGATCATCAAAAGGAAATAAAAAGCCTACGGCTATATGGATTCCAAAGTCTCTCTTGAAAGAGTCTAGTGTTGAGAAAAAAGTGAAATTGACATTCAAGCTTCCAAAGGCTTCCACTTCATCTCCCTCCAAAAATATTCTTCCATTTCATGTGCCTAAACCACAACCTCTGCTATCCATTCGCCATATTCCTTCACGTATTCCTTCATTCACGATTCCTCCATTCTCTCACCACCCTTCAAGGTATGTGTTGATGTTGAACTTGCCTTCCTTTCCATCTACCCTTTCACAATCCTTCCATGCATTATCCTTCTACCTCCTATCCTTTTTCCTCACTTGCCTATTCCTCCTATCTTCCAACCTCACTCGCTTTACATAAAACCTTATCCTCCATTTTTCTCTTTCATCTCCCTTTCCCTATCAGCATCTTTGAGTGTTTCATTTTGAATCCTTGGCATATCATGGTTTATCCTTTCAAGGAGCATTATCTAAAAAGCTTGCCTTCTTCCAAAAAAGAAATGAAAAATAAAATAAATTAAAAATGTGCCTTGGTGAAAACTTGGAAACAGGCGCCTTGGTAGATAAAGTAAAGAGAAATAAATTCATCCTATGGTGAAAACCACTTCCTTGTGGCACCTTGGATAAGTACCATGATGAAAACCTGGCAATCAGGCATCATGCATAGTTCTTCTACATATTTCATCCATTCCATCTTCTCTCTTTGATCTTGACAATGTTGATCTATACACGAATATTTGGCTATTTTGTGAGCTATCTTACGGTGATCTTGCTTTCATTCCTTCCATGTTTAGCCTTCATATCCATCTTCCTCCATTCATTTTCGCCTATCGCTATCCTTTTCCCCTTTGGTCTTGATCTAATAAAAAAAAAAAGAAAGAGTAAAACACAGTGCTATGAAGCCTCTTGACATGCCTCCTCCTTTGGACTGCATCCTGTCCTTCTTTAGCATTACACTTTTGTGACTTATCCTATGCTAGTCTTTCATTACTTGTCTAAATGCGCTTTACATGACAATTTTTCCCTAGCTTGGGTATTCTTGAGGAGTTTTCCCTTGAGGATTTCTTCCCTTCATTATCCTTTATTCTCTTGTCTTCCATCTCTTCCACTAGCTTGCCAATCCCTCTTGTTCTCCACCTTGCTAGACATTGGGACTGCACGATATGATCTTGCTTGGGAGTTTGCAATAGAAAAATATGCTATCAAGTATACCCAGTATTAGAACAAGTATCAGAATCAATATCAGAATTAGTATCAGAACTAGTATCAGAACAATTATCAGAATCAGTATCAGAACCAGTATCAGCACAAGTATCAGAAAAAGCATCTCATGATTAATCTAGCTCTATGGGCCTCCAAAACAAGTATCAGAACACCTACAGGGGCTACACCTTTCACTTTAGTTTATGGGTCTGAAGCAGTACTGCCTATTGAGGTTGAAATCCCATCACTCAGAATCAAAATGCATGGACTTGTCACCGACGATGACTACAGAGTGTCTAGGTTACAAGAACTTGAATTACTAGATGAGCGCAGGAAAGTAGCATATGATCATCTCAAAGTATATCAAAAGAAAATGTCTAGAGGCTACAACAAGAAAGTCAGACAGAGAATTTCAGGTTGGTGATCTAGTCTTGAGAGAAAATCTTAAAAATCAATCCCATCGAGAATGCAACGGGAAGTTCAAACCCAATTGGCTGAGTCCCTTCGTTATCACTGCTACTTTTGGCTCTGGTGTCTATCAACTCTCAACGACTGAAGGAGAACAGCTCTGAGAACCAATCAATGTTCTCCATCTGAAGAAATTCTACGCCTAAGGCATTCAGTACTTGGTAAATGTCCTGAAAAAATCTTTAAAATCAGAAAAAGTCCTGAAAAAATGAACATCTTGGTGCAAACCTAGCAATAGGTGCCTTGATGATTCACCAAAAAAATCAGAAAATATCAAAAGTACAAAAAAAAATTTAAAAAATTGCAAAAGTACAAAAAAATTGAAAAAATGAAAAATACAAAAAAATAAAAAAAAGAAAAAGTGCCTTGGTGAAAACCTGGAAACAGGCGCCTTGGTAGCAAAAATAGAATCTCTACCAAGATGGTGAAAATTTGGCAAACGGGCGCCACTTGTTCAAAATGCTCCATCTATCAGCACAATCTTGGTCTTTCCCAGCTTTCAGTCTTGCTTTAGTTTGTACATATCTCCCGGTTTGTTTCAACATTTCTAGTTTTCAATAAGTCGGTCTGTACACCAATCAGCTCAAGCGTCTGTATCCTATCAATGTTCACACTTGGGGGCAATCAATGTCATATCCTATGGTTTCTCATGTATCTTAGATAGATCATATCTAGTCAGAGTCCTTTGAAGCTTCATGTGAGTGAGTCAGTCAGTCTTGTCTCCAAAAAGGATTTTGCATCTATAACAACGCAATCAAACATCAAACTCAAACTGAAAACAATCTATGCTTCATGCTTTTATCTCCTTGTATGCTTACTGATTCACATTGAGATTTTTGCATATTGTGTCCCTTCGAGCTCTTCGATGATGTCCTTTATAGGATTTAGAGAGTGATGACTGGGGGCATAATCTTTTCTTTATTTTCTGCTCGTATGTGAAATTTAATAACTTTGGAAATTCTGGATTGAAATGGTGTCCGACTGTAAGAGCCTCTATCTCAAATTGGATGGCCATGCGTACCTCGACCATTGATACCCAAAAAATTCAAGGAAGTTTGATCTAACTATTGTCTTTTTGAGTAAGTTCTTTCTCCTACTGTGGAATGCAATCTTGCCTAAGGATGTGAACGATAAAGGGTCACTACGGGTAATTCACATTGGATTTAGAATGATCTCTTGACTGTTTGATGTGTTTTCAATGCAAGGCATATTCAAGTCATCACGTCATTTATGTTTTGATGCTTATACAACTTGCTATATCAAAATGGACATGATATTCAGGTCATCCTGGCGTTTGTGCCTTGGTGCTTATATCTAATCCAACATTCTGAAAATAAATCAATATTCATATGTCCATGGTCGTATAACCAGTGGGTGTTGTATTGATTCTTGCGCATACAAATTGATATTCATATGTCTATGGTTTCATGGCTAGTGGGCATTGTATTGATTTATCTAGTTACCTAAAAGTTCAATGATGATAACAAATCGACACATGATCAGTGACTAGGTCCTAGGTCTTAGGTTGCATTTCATTTTGCATGTCTCTTTTCATTTTGCATGTTTGCATGATCTCACAATGGCTAAACGAACTTCAATGCTTAAACAACTCACCACTCAATTCTTCAAATCTAACAAGAGCTGAATCTCACATGAAGGTTCCTCCAATGAAGCAGCAAGTAGAATCCTTTTTCGGGATCAAAATTGAAATCTGAGGTCATTTATCTTATTCACTGCTTGCATATTCGACCTTCAATCATCACAGAAATCTAGTATTCAACTTAACTGATTATCTTACATCAAACTATCAAAATTTCAACTTGGTCAACTATGGTCACCTCATGGTTTAACCTAGTCAAATAACGATGCAGAATGCATTCTCGGACATATATAACCACTTCTCAAATCAATTAACATGCTTCTAAACTATAACACTGACTTTTCTTGTTAGATTTCAATTTTAATCCCAAAGGGGGCATGGTATTGCACATCATTCAAAGTCTGTCGATCAAATCTATCAATATCTTTCATCAGTGATCAAGACAACAATCACGTCTAGTTACTGATTCATCAAAAGTCCTCATCGCTCGGGGCAAATCTATCATCACTTGGGGCATATCAGATTCATCAAGATCCATATCAATCTGGTATTCTCCTAATCTTGTAAACTGTATCAGTTTTTGCAACCATCAGATCATAGTGTTCTTTCCTTGGTTCTTTGGTAACTGAAGGGTTTGGATGTGATACCTACTAGTTCTGCTAAGACAATCGAGTCTAGAATGGGTCACTCACTTCTTTGCAATCCTAAGGTTTGGAATTAGGTGTTTTGACACTTTTTCACAATCATAGGTTCATTTGCTGTTATAGTGAACATTATCTCTGGTCATTTAGGACCTATTATCTCCATATCAATTCAATATCAATCACCTCCTATCTCAATATCTTTCAATCAGTTTCTATCTTGAGATCGGTTTATCTTTTGAATCAGTTTCATATCTTTATCAAACACAAACTATCTTTGAACCACTGCGCTTCGCACAGTAATTCAAAGAGGGGCAAAATGTAATACCCCAAAAATGGGCTATAAGTTCATTAACCTCCTACATCGACAAATCGAACAAAATCGACATCAAAGTCTTAACCTAAGGCACATCTAAACATCATCAAATCATAATTGATTATCTTAAATTCTGCATCGGGGAATATTCCTAGTAATATTCCTAATCATCATATATTTTATAAATCTAATATCATATGAATAATTGATTAAATTCTTATTTAATTAATTAAAGCATGTTGTCATTATTTAATAATATAGTTTTTAATAAAAGTTTGATAAAATAATTGATTAACCCATAAATCAATTGTTTTATTTTTAAAAGCAGTTAAGTTGGAAATAAATCACTTTATTATTAAATTAATTCATAAATAAAACATGCACAATCATAAAAGCAAACAACTATCAATTATCAATTAAAGCTAAACTCTATTTTGAGTTAAAACTTAGCTTTTGCATGTTTTTGTGAGTTAATTATCCTTTATTTAAAAATAACTCAAAAATCAACCTGAGTTATTTGAGTGATTTATGGCTTTTTCTCATGCACCTCCAAAGCTTTGGATTTCTATAAAAACAATGCTCAGCTCTTCATAATTCATCTCTCAAAGATCTCTCAAAATTTGCATCCAAGCATCTCATATTTTTGCACTATCACGCTGGAGAATTGGAGGCTGAGGAATCAACTTGCGAATTCAAAGCTTTGTGAGATCAATTTCAATTGCATAGTTTTTATATCTTAGCATAGAATTTCATAGTTTTGATATCATTGTTAGAATCTTCATTGTTAGATCATTTAGCATTCATTTCATATCAGTTTTCAATAGCATTCATAGCATATCGGTTTATCATTCTTATTGCATAGAAAATATCAAAAATATGGATTAATTGCATTCAATTTCATATCCATCTTTTACATTCAAATCCTTCATTTAGGTTTCATCTAGGTCACTGATCTCGATAACAATCTGAGAACATTAATCTCGCACCTATTAGAAGGCAGTAAATCACTTGGTTAGAGTAGATTTCAATTTTGCACGATTTTGATTATAGCTAACCTCTAATGTTTTACTGAATGTTGTGTCTACAGATCAGGTACAATTTTCACACACACAATTTCTACCATGCTTCCTCTTGGGTTCATGCGTGATTTTGGGGTAACCCTGCGTGTCTTTTTCACGTCAGTCCTACGCAATGCTGGTGACAAGGCCTTATTATCCCAGTATCCTTCACAGGTCTCTAATATTTCTATATCAAACTAGGTTGTGCTCTCCACATTTACACTTGGAGCTCCCAAAAATCCCCCATCCTGCATCATATAGATTAATCTTGCATCTTTCATGTAGCTGCATCCTGCATTCTGCATCCCACCTTATCCTGCATTCCTGCATCTTTACTCTTGGAAGTTTGGTTATTTATCCTCCCTTCTTCCTTCATCCTTTCTCTTCCCTTCTGTGTTCTTTTCGATAAAATTTCACAATGTTTCCTCTTTGTGTTATTTTCTCGAGGGGGCACAACCCCTTATTCCTCTGATTTCTAGTCTGGGGCATCTTATTTTCTTATCTTTGACGCTATGCCACTTACGGCATCACATCAAAGAGGGGCAAAATGTAGACACCTAAAAATTCATTAGAAAATAAAAGTATTTTTATTTTCTGAAAACCCTTGATGACATCATCACTTATTAATTAATTATTTTATTTATTTATTTATTTATTTTTATGCCATTAAATCCCTTTATCTTAATTAAAAATATTTAATTAAGAAATCCCTTCCAGAAATGTTTAAATCTAATTTAAACATCATTCCCTCCAAAATTTATTAGTTATTTAATAAATTGGCTAAAAATCCTTTAAATAAATAAAATATTTATTTAAATCTTTTAAAACCTTGGAAATCTTCTAGAAATCCCTAACCTCTTCTAGAATTTCCTAATCTCACTCTGATCCTGATTAAAAGGTGATTCCTACCTTTTTTAGTCTAAACCCTTGATGACACCATCATTTATTAATTAATTAATTAATTTTTATGTCATTAATCTCCTCTCCTATTTTAATTAAACAAATTTAATTAAGATACCCTATCCCAAAAATATTTAAATCTAATTTAAATATTTAATCTCGATTTATTAAATTATTGTTTGATAAATATTGTCACATTCCTTAAATAAATTAAACATTTATTTAAAAGCCTAAAATCTTAGAAATCTTCTAGAAATCCCTAAACCCCTAGACTCTTCTAGAAATTCCTCAACCCTTATCCTAATCTTGGTCCATTCAACCTTTGAAAGTCAATCCTTGTGCCTTTGACTCAACCCCTAACCAAACCCCAAACTCTAACTCTCCTTCCTAACCCAAGCCCTTCCTCAAATCCTATAAATACCCTCCTCTTCCAAGAGCAAAATACCAATTCACATCTTTTACATTGAGTAGAATTATAATGTTAGATTATTCTTAGATCATAAAGCTTTCAATTATATTAGTTAGCTTTTATTCTCATGCATTGTTATCATGCTAAATTCATTCTAGATCTTAGTTTAAATTTGATAATATTGTTAGATTTCATGCTTTCTAAATCATCATAGAATAGTTTAATGGAATGAATATAGTTCTTTCAAGCTTTGTCTAAATCATTCATGCATCATATCAAATCCCTTAGAATGCATTAGGAACAAGCTCCTAGTGCTTAGAGAGCACACCCACATCCCTCATAACCAGAGCAAATCAAACAATGCTTTGAAAGCATTCATTTTGGCTCAATTTAAGGTGGCTTGGTTTTGTTTGTTTTATGCTTTGAACTCATATGCATGTTTTAATCTAATGTTTGAATTTTTAAGCCTTTCAAGACATATAACAGATTCAAAACCGTAGTCTACAATACTTAGTTTAACTACTCATTGACAATATGCTAAACTAGTCTAAATATTGTCATTAATGGTAAAACATAAAGTAATCTACATACCTATTTCCTCAAACTTAAACCTCTAACATGCATATTGAAAAAGAGTAATTACACTATTACTTAATATTTACTCTTCAACATTTCTAACCCGTAGTTAAAGCATTGAATACATATGCAATAATCTTAATGACTAAATAATTTTCAAATTCTTATTTAGAAACTATTCTAGCTTACTTTTTACATTCATCAATAATATACATAATTCCTAATGGATCATATACATAAAAAACAAACCAATTTAGATGATTTAAAATAATTAATATGAATTTAAAGATTTAATATAGAAAATGGTCTGCATTTAACCACGACATCTAAATGTTATTAGTAAAGTCAATTCTAACTAAACTTAAATGACATTAATTGCATAGAATAAAATTGTTCAACAAGATAAGAATAGTCAAAGGAAAAAAAAAACTACATTTATGTGTAAACACCCATTAGTAAAGATTATAAAAATAATTATTTTAGGACAATTACTTAAGAACAATTATTATTTAAAATCAATTCCCAACAATGAAATTACTGACCTAAAAAATATACTCTATCCAAAGATAAGTATAATTCTAACTAGAAGGAGAACTAATCATCACATAAAGTTTTCTCACCACTACTAATTTAATTTCCTAGTTTGGTATTAGGATCAATGAACTCTCTCTAGCCCAAATAATTTAAATTTAATCAACTTATCCATTTTCCTAATTCCACAAATAAATTAGCATTACGACTTAACTAAATGAAGTGAAATGGAACAAATAAATATTTAGCATTTTTTATTATTATTATTATTTGGTTGTTATAAATACTATTTAGCATAATTTTTAGTCTAAAAACTTTTAAAATAAAACTAATTAACTGAGACCTGACAAAGACTACAAGGACGGACTGAAATGATAGTGTCTCCTGAAAGGAGGGTTCGCATCCAAACACAGCTCACATGTCAGGCAAGTACAAATTATTAAAAGAATGATTGTAAGTTCAAAAGGAAAAAGAACAAGAATGATGTTGCTCCTATTCAGCACTTGGCATGAACAAGGAGTCTTTCGGATGGCAGATATTGATAAAATATCAGGTTGAAGTTTGAGGAAGACTATGTCTTGGTGTTACAGAACAAAAGAAAAGTAATTATCGACTAGAGTAGATGGAGCTATATTAGGGGAGAGGACCTAGTAGTTGAGCACTATAACTTTGCACTTCTCAAAATCTTACGTGGAAATTTCAAATCAATCCCATTTTTTACAATGGCTTACTTGGCAAGTCCTCTACTTATAAGTAAGGTTTTAGGACCACATCATCAAATATGATGCCACATCAGCATGGTTTTTTGCCAAGGTGTCTAAAACAGCCCAAGAAAAAAGTCAGACCAATCATAGTGCATTAGGGAACCCCATACTTGTGCATCTGATGTGGCATCACACAATTGGTTACTTTTTAGAATAAGGGACACATTTTATTCAATTATGGGTAGTCATCATTAGCAAAAACAACTTTAAAGTCACAACTATTGGTACAATGTTGTCAAGAATATTGAATACAAAATCAACTAAGTGTGGGTACTAAGTTCACAACTACTATCACAACTATTAGAACTTATTCAAATATTAGATCCTCTCCCCTATATACTTATGACTTGGTGTACCTGTAGAATTAACAAATTCGGAATAAAGACCAGAAAATAGAATTAAAAGACATAAACAGAGTAGATTGTAAAAGAACACAAAACACGCTATTTATCATGGTTCACCACAATAGTGGCTACGTCCACGCTGAGAGCAGAAGAATTGTATTAATCTCCAAACTAGAATGTTTACAAATGAGAGACAAAGATTTATTTATAAGCTCATACTGAGTAGCTAAAAAGACAAGGCACAACAGACAAAAGTCCATTGGCCTTCCAATGCCAACAAACTCCCACTGGAAGTCAATGGATAATTCAGCTAATCAGGCATTCCCCTACTCTACATGTTGATCTACTTCAGCTTAACAAGTCCAAGAGAAGTTCTTGTACATTTGAACTTCTCTTTGGTTACAACTTTAGTGAATATATCTGCCAGATTTATCTTAGTATCAATCTTTTCAACCTTCACCCTGCCCTCTTCAACCATGTGTCGAACAAAGTGAGCATGGATGTCAATGTATTTTGAACATCACTGAGAGGTATGATTATGACCCATAAAGATGGCATTGTGACTGTCACTGAAAAGAACATAATCATTTTGTTGATACTTCATTTCACCAAGTAATCGCTGCAACCAGATCATTTTCCGAGCACCTTCGAAAAGCACCAAATACTCAGCTTCAGTGGAAGAAAGAGCAATAGAATGTTGCAGCCTTGAGGCCCAACTAATAGCAACTCCAGCGAACATGAATGTGTAACCAGTAGTAGATCTATGCTTATCCAAAGCTCTAGTAAGATTTGAATCCATGAATCACCGTAACTGTTCATGATTGTTACAAAAACATAAGACCAAATCTGAAGTGCCTTTAAGATATCTTAATATCCATTTGACGGCCTCCCAATGAGTCTTCCCAGGATTGCTCATGAATCTACTCACAACTCCCACCGCATGAGAAATGTCAGGACGTGTCGAAACCATAGCATACATAATGCTACCAACTGTAGATTTGTAAGGAATGTCCTCCATATATTCCTTGTCCTCTTGTGTTTGTAGACACAAATTTGCTGATAACTGAAAATGTGAAGCAAGTGGAGTAGAAACACTATGCACATCAGTCATACCAAATCTTTGAATTACTTTGTCAATGTATTCTTTTTGTGACAATGTAATTACTTTCTTCTTCCTATCCCGGGTGATAGTCATACCAATAATCTTCTTGGCTGCCCCTAAATCCTTCATAGAAAATGTGCTTGCCAATTTAGTTTTTAGCTCACTAACAATTTTAGAGCTTGTGCCTGCTACTAACATGTCATCAACATAGAGAAGAAGAATAACAAATTCACCATTTGGAAATGTCTTGTAGTAAATGCATGGATCATATTCACATCTGATAAAATTATGTTCAAGCATGAAGGAGTCAAACTTGACATACCATTGTCTCAGGGCTTGCTTGAGCCCATACAAACTCGACTTCAGTCGGCAATAGAGATGTTCCTGCCCCTTTTTCACAAAACCTTTAGGTTGATGCATATACAACTCTTCATTTATGTCTCCATGTAAAAATGTTGTCTTAACATCTAACTGTTCCAATTCAAGATCCCAAATGGCTACTAATCCCAATAATGTTCAGATGGATGTCAACTTCACAATTGGAGAGAATATTTCAGCAAAATCAATCCCCTGTTTCTGAGCATATCCTTTTACTACTAATCGAGCTTTGAACCATTTTTTACATCCTCCTTCATCTTTCAATTTATAGACCCACTTGTTCTTGAGTGGTTTTCGATTTGGTGGAAGAGAGACCAAATCCTAGGTGTCGTTTGCTTCAAGCAAACTCATTTCATCTATCATAGCAACAAACCAATTGTTCTTATCATTTCTTATACATGCCTGTTTAAAATTTATAGGTTCAATTTGCTCAGAAATTAATAGTTCTAGCTCTGCCTCTTCAGCAAATAATAGCTGATAATCAGAGAATTTTGCTAAAACTTTCCTTTGTCTTGAGGATCTTCTCAATTCAGGATGATCTGGTTCACGAGAATGAATTCTCTTCAATTGACTATCATCATTTCCCATATTAATTTGACTAGATTGATTGAAATTTGTTGATTTCACACCAGATGATTCGTGTGGGTCATCCCTATTTTCACCAAGTGAAGAATCTCTGAGAGTAACTGCTCTGTTGGATGCTTGTCCTATCAAGACATCTTCTTGATACGCATTATTCAGGTGCCAAGAGGTATGTGCATTGTATCCTTAGAGATTTGCGCATGATGGTCAAAATGGACTGTTTCATTTCCTTGCGCTAAGAATGGTCTTTGTTGTCATCCGTATGACTAAGAGAATGACCATCGTGGGCAGGACTGGCATGAGATCTCTCTACCAGGAATGTCTCAACGGAGCTATGTCTACCATTATGTAGAGTAGCAGTCTGCAAGGGAGACTCTGCAAAGATGTGAAGAGGAGCAGTGTGTGGGTGAGGAGTATCACATGAGAGAGGGGGAATATCTTGAGAGTCCCCTGTGTGCAAGCCTCCTTCAAACTGCAAACTGTCGTGAAGAGACTACTCATCATGAGACATGTTGTGAAGAGAATGTTGACTATCGTGAGGTGTTCCAAACTTGCCATGAGTTATTCCAAGCTTGTCATGACTTTCAAACCTGTCATGATTGTCTTCTCCTCTACCGTGAGTGTCTTCTCCCTTACCGTGAGTTGTTTCTTTTTTGCCGTAAAATAATCCTTGGTGTGACTGCTCCCTACTGGTAGCATCAAAATCTTGTGTAATTTGTTGACTATCATGACTTAGGGGAGGAATTTCCCTGCGGGCAATGTGAGGATTTTCAAGACTATCATGTTGGAGATTTCCATGTGATATATTATCATAGCCATGAGTTGCTTGAGGACTACCGAGAGGACTATGGTAGGAAATGTTATGAAGAGGGGGAGGGAAGAGCATGGCCTCTCCCCTATTTTCTAAAAAAAATTGACTGTCATCAATCAAAATTCTTTATTCTCCATCGAACTGATTATGTGTGTAATCATCCTCACTTAACGAGGATTGAGAAGGAGGAATTAGAATAGAGGTTGGAGTCACTTGAAGGGAACTTCTTCCTTGATGAGTAGAGACAATACCATTTGAAGGTAGTTTGAAAGAAATGTAATTCTTTTCAGACTTATTAATGTCTGCGAGAGCTGAAAATTTATGCTCATTAAAAATGACATCACGACTGTGAATGATTCACTCTTCAACTGGATCCCAAACTCTATAACCAAACTGATCTTCACCATAGCCAATGAATATGCCCTTTTGTGATTTGAAATTCAGCTTTGTCCTTCTTTCTTTTGGGACATGTACATGAGCTTCACACCCAAAAAATTTGATGTGAGAGTATGAAATCCTTTTTCCCAGCCATTCCTCTTCCAAAATGCCAAACTCTAGATGAGATGAAGGAGTCCTATTGATTGAATAGACTGATGTATTACAGGCTTCCACCCAAAATTCTTTGCCCAAATCAGCATTGGAAAGCATACATTGTGCTCCCTCAAGAATGGTTCTATTTAACCGTTCTGCTGCCCCATTTTCTTGAGGGGAATAAGGAACAACCTTAATTCATCTTATACCATGATCTACACAAAAGTTATCAAACTCCAACAAACAAAATTCACCTCCATTATCCATTTTCAAAAACTTAATTTTATGACCACTCTGATTTTCCACAAGAGCTTTAAAAAATTTAAATTTAGAGAATACCTCTGATTTTCTAGAAAACATATAAACCCATACCTTTCGGGTGTTGTCATCAAGAAAGGTGACAAAATATTGTGCGCCTCCATAAGAGGTTACCTCCATAGGTCTAAAGACATCTGAATGCACTAACTCCAAGGGTGTAGTCTTTTTGTCATGTCCATCCTTCAAGAAACTGACCCACTTTTGTTTCCATGAAGACAATGCTCACAAAATTCCAAATTTGCAGATTTGAGACACTGTAGTTAATCATGATTCAGCATTACCTCAAGGCCTTTCTTGCTCATATGGCCTAGCCTTTGATGCCAAAGTGCAACATCATTGTCCATAAGTGTCAAAGTAGCTCCCACCTTATCAATAGGTTTCAAAATATAGAGACTACCGGTTTTGTCTCCTTTAGCAATAGCCAATGAACCTTTGACTATTTTCCATGTATCCGTGAGTTTAGTTTTAAATCCTTGGGTGTATAATTGGCTGACAGAAATTAGATTCCTCTTTAATTGAGGACAATGTCTAACATCTTTGAGAAGTAATTTTGCTCCACCTTCAAGATGCAAGACAACATCTCCTTTCCCAATAATTTTACATGTTTTATTATCACCCAAATATACCTCTCCGAATTCACCTTCTTGGTAATTTGCAAATGCATCCGTGAGAGAGGAAGCATGAAAGGAAGCTCCCAAATCAATTACCCACGAATCAGCTTTTGTATCACTTGTAGATAAAATTAGGATACCTGGATCCTTTTCATGAGTTATGTTTTCTTGACTGTCCAATACTTGTTCTTGTGCCTTCTTGAATTTTCTACAATCCTTCTTAACATGCCCAGCCTTCCCACAAAACCAACAACCATTTTATCTCCCTCTTGACTGCGATCTTCTTGCAGATTGGGACCTCCGATTGTTATTAAATCTGCCTCTATATTGGCTTCTTCCTCTATTTTCAGTGCTCACCATTGTGAGAGAATTACCAGAAGAGGAATCATCATTCTTTCTCCTCAAATCTTCAGAGAGCGGGGTGGCTGAAACTTCATCAAAAACCAGCTTCTTGATAGTTGATGCTGAAGTGTTTATAGCTGTCACAAGTCCATCCCAGCTATTCGAAAGAGAACATAGCAATAGAATAGCCTTATTCTCATCATCTTGTGTCATGCCAACTGAATTTTCTTGGCTAATCAAGGTGTTAAATTCATTGAGATGATTTTTCATGACTTCACCTTCCCTCATCTTAAGTTTATATAACTTCTTCATGATGAAGACTTTGTTTACAGCAGATGCTTGTGCATATGTTGAAGCTAATTTATCTCATACATCTTTGGCTGTATTTTTTGTTTGAGACATTATACAGCACATTATCACCTAATGCAAGAAAGATTGTCGCCATGGCTTTCTCATCAAGATTTTCCCAATCTTCATCCGACATGGCTAAGGGTTTCTTTGCTTTTCCTTCAAGTGCCAGCGAAAGCTCTTTGTTAACTAACAGAGACTTCATTTGAATCTTCCATATCCCATAGTTCTTCCCAAAAAAATTTTGAACTCTTATATCTTCCATAATTCTGAAACTGAAATCTCAACCAGCGATTAACCTCGCTCTAATACCAATTGTAGAGTTAATGAATTTGAAATAAAGACTAGAAAATAGAATTAAAAGAGAAACAAAGTAGATTGCAAAAGAACACAGAACATGCTATTTATTGTGGTCCACCACAATAGTGGCTATGTCCACACTGAGAGAAGAAGAATTGTATTAATCTCCAAACTAGAATGTTTACAAATGAGAGACAAAGACTTATTTATAAGCTCATACTGAACAGCTAAAAAGACAAGGCACAACAGACAAAAGTTTGTTGGCCTTCCAATCCCAACAGTACCTTCATAGTAATCTGACATGTTATATTCATGGTGCGTCATCTCAAGTCGAAAGCTTTGGTATAGTTATGGACATCCATCAAAGTATAATGAAGGTGCATTTATGTCACGATGATGGTTATGCGGACTGTTTGACACAAGGGTATACCATATGAATGTAGTGATTACAAGATAAATTATGGTAGATACAAACACATCTTGAATGCCCAAGATAGATAATGCTCAAGGTGGAAGAAGGATAGGCCTGCGTAAGAGATGACAAGTGCACAAACATCAAACATGGCTAAAAACAAAGCATAGGAAGTATACAACGATCTGACTTCAATCAATGGTAATGTTCAATTAGGAATAGGTGATACAGTTTATGGCACCATACAAAGATCAAGGATCTTTAAATAATATGAGAGCTAAAAGAGGGGGATAAACAACATGCACCAGACAAAATCCATGCAGAAGCTAATTACACTACACCCAGTCCAAACATAGCCAAAATTAGGAGTGATATATATGATGCTTAACATGCAGATTTAGCTGGCCCCAACACAAGACGTGTATAACATTCCTAGTAAGTAGATCTGCATGGTAATATATAAGGTGAAAGACAGTGATCTACCTCAATAATCGATAGAAACTAGTGGCTATAGAGAAATGAGAATGAAAACACAAGCACATGTTCATAATATCATCTGGGACAAGTGATTTTTTAGAAATCTCATCATTCCCTCCAAACCACTATGCTTTGATTGGATGTACAAGCATATTTTTACAACCCCCACCTTGGTGCCGGAAGACCCCAAGACTTATCCGCTCTCCTCCCTACAAGGAGCATATGCTTGTTTTTTATTTGGTTTCTGCCAGATAAAACCCTAAATTGTCTATCTTGCTCTCTCTGCTTTAACCCTTGAAAACTTAACACTGTTAGTACGCTGCTCGTTATATGCCTGTGCTGGAATTTGTGGTAACCGTCAGAGGGAAGCCCATTTTAACTCTGGTTTTACCCAGAGTTTTCCCACACCTGCTGCTCTCCCATTTCCCTGGACCATGTGACTCAATAATCAGTGCATGTTATATTTTTTTGATATTTTATTACTTATTATATTTTTTCATAGTAATTGTTATATTATTTTATTATTTTATCTATGATTATTAGAATGGCTCGGTGCTTGCAACTAGATCATTGCATGATTGATGTAGATAGAGAACTCATCAGTGATATGCTTTCCATAGATGAATCTAGTGTAGCTGAATGAAAATGTTTGCACCATCATAGCCCGTAGTCTTCCAATAAATGGTGGAAGAAGGTTGAGTAACTTATCGGCAAAAATAAAGACCTTTATAAATTTGAATTTCAAATCTGATCTTAATATAAGTACGACTACTAATTGCACCTTGGCATGTAATTGGTGTGTAATGGGTACGTCAAAGATATGGGTAAAAGCATAATCGAGTGTCACCTTTTGGGCTAACTCAATTCACTCGGCCCAGTTAAACTCGGCTGAGTTAGACTCAGTTGAGTCTAACATGGCTGAGTACATGTAGGTGCCACATGGCACCTAATGGCATCTACGTGGCCCATTGGACTGGGCCGAGTGGTACTCGGCCGAGTCTAAATAATATTTTTAATATAAAAAAACATCACAAACCACTCATTTGCACACTATTAGGCTATTTGAGTGGGGCCGACCCCTGGGGGGACTCGGTTGAGTTGGACTCGGCCGAGTCTACTTAGGTGGCATGCCATGTTGGCAGCCAAACCACCAAAAACACAAAAAAACTAGAATTTTGCACTTTTGTTATTCCTTTCTTAGATCAAAATAGAAAATGTTAAAAAACTAAAAGTACCCTTTTCTAGATCTCGGAAGTATGATTCTAGACATATAAATTTTATATTGTTTCATCTACAAAATGTTAAACAAATTTGCTAAAAATTACATGTAGGTATATTAAACTTTGAGAAGATGTTGATTCAGAAAATATAGAAAAATACTAAATCAATTCAGAAAAATTTTGAAATTATACACGACACTAGAGGAGAGAGTCCTCTTCAAGAATATATTATTTATTTGGTTTTTGGTATATTTTTGATAGGGTAAAAGTGACGGGAAACAAAAACTGTTGATTTCAGGTAAGGTCAACTTTCAATACTTATAACGGGTAAACTATAGATCGAAAAAACTTCTTTCTTTTTTCCTGCACTAGATATACATGTCATCTAAAATATATTCTAAAATTGGAGGGAAAAAAATTGTTTTACTTATAATGATTTGACGGGAAGTGAACTCTCTTATTTGTAGTATTTTCAGGATATGAAAAATAGACCTAAAAAATTAAAAAAACATATTAATTTTTGCTCAAATTAATTTTTAAAAATTATAGGCATAAAATTCATCCTATTTTACACATTTCATCAGTTTACATCATCTTCAAATTCTCAACAGAAATGTGACTTTTATGCCCTTGAAGTTTTTCAATTTTTGTGTTGTTAGCCTCTTCCTTTGTAAAAGGGTGACAGCTTATTGTGCTTTTACCCATATATGGAAAGTCAATTAGGGAAAAAATGGATCTATTATTTATATACATTAGTGGAGTACATGATGTCAATTGATAGATCATTTATCAAATGATCTTTGTGCCAAAAAAGTTTCTATATTTTATTTATAAGTTTGATTTTACTTATGACTCTTAGACATGCATATTCCTTGTTTTTCCCACCCTGTCTCTATTTCTTATGCCCCCCTCCCCCCTTTGTCACTCTATCTCTCCCCCTCTATCTCTCCCCTTATTTTTCTCCTTGCTGCCTCTCTCTCTCTCTCTCTCTCTCTCTCTCTCTCTCTCTCTCTCTATGTGTGTGTGTGTGTGTGTGTGTACTTCTCTCTCCTATCTATATTTCTCTCCATCCTCACTCTCTATATATATATCTCTCTCACCAACTTTCTCTCTCACTGTTGTTCTCTCCCTATATCTCCCTCTTGCTCCCCTATCTCTTTCTATCCACCTCTCTCTATCTCTCTTTAATTTTGTTTATCTTACTCTATCTATACTATTTGTAGATGCAAGACAATAGAAATCATTTTGATTGTTCATTTTTCCTGACCGTTGTTCATTGTTTGTTGTTCATCGTTCACTTTCCACCACTTTAGTAGGAGAGAGAATAAAATAGAGCTAACTTTGGAGTTAATTTATTGGCTCGTCTATGAGCCTCTTAGTTGTTTGTGCCACATGAAAAGTAAATCTTATGTAAATTCATTAAAATTAATTCTATAAGTTATATGTCAGCATCTCCTCTTATAATGTTGGTTTCTAAAGAAAATAAAAATTTGGATAGGATCAATCTTCTATTGAAGGAACATAGTTCAATGAATATGGTCGATGGGTAAGGTTGTTAGTACTTGTCAAATCATCTCTCATTATCATCAAAGTTGAGAAAAGGAAATCATACCTAAAAGAGCAACAAATATTACATTATGTTTATTTACTAGTAAAATCTAGCTAACCTTTGTGATTCTCTAACAATAATTACATGGTAATGAGGCTAATCCAAAAGACAAACCTCCATATTTTATGTGATCTTCATAATATGAATTTCCTTATCAATCTAGATCCATATATTCTTTCTAGCGAGAAAATTGTTCAAGGATTGGAGTCCTCCTTCCCTTGTTCAAACATACAACATTTTTTTTGCAGAAGTGGGTAGATTTGAAGCCACCTAGAATTAATGAAGGCAAAGATCTATATTAGGAAGAATATTTCATTGATTTAAGGCCATGAAGTTCTAAATTTTTCTAACTTGAGTTTGATTATTATGTGTTTAATGTACGTTAAGAAAAAATTTATTTGGTGAAATCTTTATAAGCGTCCTAATGACCTCATGAGTTTTTTCTTCAACAAAGATATTCCACTTTGATGTGCAAATTTATATGGTTAGGTTCTATCCATGTGTGGTTTCAAGTAGATTTTAATGAAAATTGGATTAAAGGGGGGAGAACCCTATGTTAAGATGTGGCCTTTTATTATTATTTTTGAACAAGAAATAGAACATGCTTAACCAATAACAATGTGGTATGTAGCTCCATTTCACATTTTTTCTCCCACTCTTACCCCTACATCTATATCTCTCTATCTCTCCCTCTACCTCTCTATGTGTATCCCATTAGCTCTACCTCTCCCTTCCTAATCTATGTCTCTCCAATTTTCTCTCTAGTGTGAATGTCTACCCTTTTCGATTAGTGTTGCCAATGTCGATTTTTGCTCTTTGAAATCTAAGACCTTGCGATTTGAGTATTATTAAGGACCATGCCATTTTTTATGGCAATTGATAGTGGTTGCAATGACTCATTGGGGGTTACGAGGAAATTTTTTGGGTTGTTGTGGTTCCAAGATGGACCTATGTAGTTTTTGTAACTACAAAACTGCAACACAAACGCTCAATATATCATTAAATCCATTGGATAGTCAAATCAATTGAAAATACATAAAAAACAATAAAAATTGACATATTGCTTCATAATTATAAAGAGTTTTATCTATTTGTTAGTATGCTCTCAGATTATACATAGATCAGTGACTAGACATTTATAAAATGGAAGATTCAAACTAGAATGCATCTACATGAATTCAATTAAGATGAATCGATACAAATGATCTAGATTAATGAAAATGAAGATAAGAATGACGCAAATTGCTATGATGAAAATGCTAAATTAAATTGGACAACATGTAATTGCCTAAAATCTAGATATCTATCAAAATGCCTTGACCAAGTATTTATTTATAGATTTCCAATTGTGATAATTGGAGAGAATTTGATTTGAATTTGAATTCAACAACCAAGATTGAATTCCCAATGAGGAGTTGAGAAAAAAACTTTGAGTAAGCCATGTGATTGAAGCTCATTGACTGAAATCAAGCTATTTGTCCTTTTCTGAGTTGAGTTGGAAATTAGAACAATTAATTAAGTCAAATTAATTAATTTCCTTAGCGAGGGGATTTTTTGAGATTTAAATTTAATTAATTAGGCTAAAGGTAACTAATAGGGGATTTAATCAATTTGATGATGTTTGATGATTGATTAGTTCATTTTGATTAGTTTGATGAATCATGCCAGTAATTAGGTAATTATACTAGCATAATTAAGAGGTTGGTTCTAAATTAGGGCAAATAGGGCATTTGGTTAGACTAGCCCATTTTAGGGTGATTAAATTTTCCCCTCTTTGAATTGATGTGTGAGTAGTGCGTTGATTCAAAGAATAGCTTGATGTTCACTAAGAGAATAGCTTGATGTGAAGTGATAAAACTATTCCAAAATTGAAGATGCGTAGCTATCGATTCTAAACTTGGTTGAACAAGAACCGACCATACCGATTCCAAGCTTGATGTGATGAAGATCGATAAGAGCTAACTAGAATATTCAATTTGATTTTGAAGTGATGAAACTGAATGCTTGTTTGATGATTAATTTGAACCCTGAGGTTGAACAAATAACCATTTTGATGTGGTGTCATGAAACTGATTATCTTGATAAGGCTTAATGCACACATTTGACTTGATATGGATCCTAATGAAGCCAATTATATGAAGATAATATCAATTTGATGAGGTGAAATGAAATTGATATGCCCATGGTGCTTAAATGATGATGAAACTCCAATTTTAATAAGACCAAGAAATTTGATATAGGACCTAATAAAATTACCCGTTCCACAACTGGTTGATAACTTGTTTGATCTTAGACCATCAACTTGGTATGAAGCCTGATGAAATTGATGTCCCTAGTTATGTGATTTGATTTGCTTCAATATGGTCTTTGATTCGATGATGATGTTGTAAGATTCAAATCGATTTGATGATCATATTTGATAACAAGTTATTTAATGATCCATATGATATGTTGATTAATTATGATGCCCCCTTGGGAGTGAGAATGAAATGTGATAGAAGGAATTTGATTGATGTTTGAAATTTTGATTTGAGAAGATGTAACTGATCTGATTTAGAAGATTGAGTTGATCTAGATGATTGAATGAAGAAGGTTGATTTATAATCCATTTCAATTGAGCTCCCAATAATGATATTGCAATGATAATGATCAATTATGATGCTATATGCAAGGAGCTTAGATGTAATACTCAACCATGTCGAAGATAGATTTACCTCCTTGAGGTGATTTGATCAAGTCAAATGAATGCAAGAATGAAATAAGTTCCCCTAGAATGATATACAGTCTTCCATGAGTGTTATTCTTTAGATCTTTTTGTTATGCATGTTCTCATCATAGAGCTTTTGTTAGCAATAAGTACAAACATCAGTGGCTTTTAAAGTCAATGATGAATCAGAGTACTTACTTATGTTACTGTTAGTTAGAAGAAAGAAAAAAAAACAAGACTTCCTTATGTTCTTTTGCAATGATTGTATTTTGTACAATGACACGTATGTTCATATCCTTGGACTAACTTTTTCATGTACCCACAATAACTCTTTATCATTCATATCCTTCAGCAAATTTGTCTGATTTTGCACAATACTAAGAATTGCTCGATGAAAATAGACAAGGAAAGAGTTCCAACCTCACATTGGTGTACAAATATTTGGAGTCGAGGTATGCGTGGTATACTATGTATTAATTGGAGGATCTTATCACAGACACCCATAAATACTTATTGTTCAAAGATCATTGTCCAGAATAATTCACAAACAACAATTAAAGAAAAGATCTTGCCCTTTGTCCTTGTTCCTCTAGTTTGTATACATCATTGAGTTACTTGAGAGACATGATAAGAAAAAATTGATAAGAACATAAAATAGACAAAGAAAGTTTCATATCTTCTTCATTCCTCTAGTCCGTGGACATAATTGAGTCATCCAAAAAGACACGATCAACATACTTCAAGCCAATTTGTGTCTAAATTTTGTTTTGGTTTGATGTCTATTTGTGGATAGATGTTTGTCTATTTAGTGGTGTTGAGAAACATTGTTGATTGAGTAGTTTTGGTTTTATCTTGCATTTGCGATCCTTGTTTGCTTGATGAGTGTTGAGAAACACTAATGTTTGAGTGTGTGGGTATTTAGAAACACCGTTCTATTTTAAGTGGTATTAACAAACACTATTGTGTGTTGATGAGGTGGGTGTTGAGAAATACCATTGTGTTATTGGCAGAACACCTGATAGTTATAAGGTAATGTGGTTGACTCCCCTCAAGAAAATAGTTGGTGTTGACTAGGATCTGACTCCACATAATGACTAGGAACATGCCCCCAACTAGATATGATTGTCCTAAGGACAAAATGTGGACTGACTCCAAGCTATGGCAATAGGATACAAAATTGACTAATATGTGCAAGGAAAAAAAAGTTGTGATAGATATGTATAAGCGATGAAGATAAAGGTCGATGCAAATGCTATGAAACTAATATGTACAAGAATGAACCTAAGATTTTGTGAGTTTTGGACTTTAGATTTTGTTATTTGTTTAGATTTTTAAAGATTTTAAGAATTTTTTTTCTTGGATTTTTAAGATATTTAGATTTTTTGGATTTTTAAAGATTTAAGATGTGTTTGGATTATTTCAAGAATATTTTCCACCTTTTTTGGATTTTTAGAGATTACCAATTCTCAAACAAGACAACACTGAACTGCATCCAATGTCTAGAAAGGTGTAGGACATTTGCAAATGGATGAGAAAGCTAGTGGAGAAAAAGCGAATAGGTCATGATGGGTGAAGCGCGTGAATGTGAACCTCAAGGATAGTTTCCTCAAGATTATCCAAGGTAGGGAAAAAGGATATAGCCCAGGGATAACTTTAAGGAACCCCCCCCTCCCGAAAAGTATAAAATTATGGTGAATCACATGTGATTTGGGTGGAAAAAAATTAATAGTGTTGGCGAATTATGTGTCAATCTATGGATATTTGGTGGCAAATTTTTTAATAGTTTACACAATTTTTATAAAAAAATGGCGATTAAAATTTATTTTTTAAATAAATTTATTAATATTGATGGCGAATTATGTTTTGAAATATGGGTATTGGTTGGCGAATATTTTAATAACCGATACCATTTTTATAAAAAAATGGCAAAATTATTTTCCAAATAGTTGAATTAATTTATTTGTTAATTTATTTGTTATTGGAAATTTGAATACTGACACGTTGCATCAGGTCCCACAGTCCCAATCCCATCACCCATGACTATGATAATGACGTCAGACTCAAACGACAAATGTCTGTTGGATTTAATACGTATCAACGGCCAAAGATGAATTTCGGGCATATTGCTAGTCCTTATAACATTTACTGAAAACTATCGGTGGAAACATGACACGTGTCATGTTTCCGCCGATAGTTTTCAGTAAATGTTATAAGGACCAGCAATATGCCCAAAAAGTATCATTCTTAATTTGGCATTTATTAGATAGAAATAAAGTAAAGTTTTAAGTAATGTACTGAGTATATTACCATTTACCATAGGCGATGTGTAGAATTAAAGCAATGTACTAAGTATATTTATTATCATATCGATTTGAAATTTGAATTAATTATAGAATTAAAGAAATGTACTGACAGATACGTGTAATCTATTCATTACCTCGATAGAATAATTGGTTAGAGTTAAGGCTTGAATGAAAAGTAAAACGTCATCTCATCTTAGAGTTAAGGCTTGAACAATTGTCGCATGATCGCATAGCCAAGAAATGGGCTATGTGAACATGCGACATACCTCCACATCACCCTTCTACCTTGCCGTATGACCGCCACCGCCAAAACATAGGGTTTGTCACATGATCGCAAAGCATGAAATTGGTTCATGCGAACATGCGACAAACTGTCATGCCAGCCGTAAATCTTGAAACACACTGGCCAACCCGCAAGCCCGTTTGACCATGGCCCCATCGATAATTTCCATGTCTCCACCACATCGACCAATCAGAAAATGCTGCATCACCATCTACCACCGGGCTGAGGAACAGGTGTCAACCAGTCGCATGATCGCATGTCAGAAAACTTTGACATGCGATCATGTGATAGCCACCCACAAGATGCCACATAACCACCAGCGGGACCACTGCCCTCCCCTCCAACGGACCCAGCACAAGAAGTAACTAGTCGCTTGGTCACATGTCAGAAATTTCTGACATGCGATCATGCGACAACTGAACATTTTACCAGCTTAGCCAATCACAACCTAACACCTCGATGATGAATCATCACGTGGTTCCATTGCAGACAAACCAATGGCATCTAATTGGACGGTGGGCACATGATCACATGGGGAGAGAATATTCCATGTGATCACACGCCGACCGTTGATCAAAATCTCTAGCCCAAGCCCCGCTGACCACACTCCATCTCTTTATTTCCTTTGGCCAATAGGGGAGTGCCATTTGTGCATCAGTGATTTTTTTAGTGGCCAATAGGGGAGTGCCATTTGTGCATACATTTCACCATGGCCCACAGTTTGAAACCCTACACCGTAAAGAAGAATCAATGGCCGGTGTGATTTCACATATCTTTGGCAACTCCCTTGTGCTTTAGCGACCACCGTTGATGCTCTGACATGACAAGACCATCTGACTCATCCGAAAACCAGGCCCCACCATTGAGATTTAGCAATAAAGGCAAACTCCCATTCGCTGGAGACTTTCTCCATTCCCTGACCTAGCGACGACTAACATGATGAAGAATTAGGCCCCTCACAATCACAGCAGCGCACATACTCAATGATGAATCATCACGTGGTCCCACTGCATACAAACCAATGGCATCTAATCAAACAGTGGGCACATGATCGCATGGGGAGAGAATATTCCATGTGATCACACACCGCCCATAGATCAAAATCTCTAGCCCAAGCCTCACTGACAACACTCCACCTCTTTATTTCCTTCATCCAATAGGAGAGCACCATTTGTGTATACATGTCACCATGGACCCACAGTTTGAAACCCTACACCGTAAAGAAGAATCAACGACCGGCATGATTTCACAGATCTCTGGCAACTCCCTTGTGCTTTAGCGGCCACCATTGATGCTCTGACATGTCAAGACCTTCTGACTCATCCAGACACCAGGACCCACCATTGTGTTTTAGCAATAAAGGCAAGCCCCCATTCACTGATTTAGTGGTTAGATTCAGTGAGCTCCGTTGAAACTCCGCTGACGTCGGATAGAATTTTCAAATTTGTTCCTCTAGCTGCTAGGTCAGCCAGCTCATCTGCTTCATTAATATTCATTAGTGTATGTTAAATTATTAATATTTTAAAATCATGACAATCATTAGATTATGACAGATGAATGACTGAAGTTGTATTTTGAAAGTTCTATGGGTTTCAAAAAGCTTTTCTGAAAACTCGCTCTGGAAACATGACACGTTGAAAGTTGACATGTAATGTTTTAGAAAGATTACGAATGTTTACGTTACACATGTATGATGTAGAAAGATTACTTTACCATTTAATGAAAGGTTTTTAACATTTACTTTTTTAAAACCTATCGACTCATACTCATAGCAGCAGAGTTAAAAAGAACTATTGAATGGGAACCGTCACTGGAGATTTGGAAATTGAGACTGTAATTTGTGAGAGCCTTAGCCGTTCAAACTTATATCTATCCTAATTTCAAAATTCAAAGTTTAATTCCAAGTAAGTACTAAGTTTAGCTTGATTTTGAAATTTTAATTCTTGCATGTTCTATTGGGGTTTTCTTAAATTGGGGTTTTCTTCAATTGGGGTTTTCTTAATTAGTTAGTTAACATCAGGCTGAGGAACAGGTGTCAACTAGTCGCATGATCACATGTCAGAAAACTCTAACATGCGATCATGCGACAGCCACCCACAAGATGCCACATAACCGCCAGCAGGACCACTGCCCTCCCCTCCAATGGACCTAGCACAAGAAGTAACCGATCGCTTAGTCGCATGTCAAAAATTTTTGACATGCGATCATGCAACAACTGAACATTTTACCAGCTCAACCAATCACAACCTAACACCTCGATGATGAATCATCATGTGGTCCCATTGCAGACAAACCAATGGCATCTAATCGGACGGTGGGTGCATGATCGCATGGGGAGAGAATATTCCATGCGATCACACGCTGACCATCGATCAAAATCTCTAGCCCAAGCCCCGCTGACCACACTCCATCTCTTTATTTCCTTCAGCCAATAGGGGAGCACCATTTGTGCATCAGGGATTTTTTTAGTGGCCAATAGGGGAGCGCCATTTGTGCATACATTTCACCATGGCCCACAATTTGAAACCCTACACCGTAAAGAAGAATCAATGACCGGCGTGATTTCGCATATCTCTGGCAACTCCCTTGTGCTTTAGCAACCACCGTTGATTCTCTGACATGACAAGACCATCTGACTCATCCGAAAACCAGGCCCCACCATTGAGATTTAGCAATAAAGGCAAACTCCCATTCGCTGGAGACTTTCTCCATTCCCTGACCTAGTGACGACTAACATGATGAAGAATTGGGCCCCTCACAATCACAGCAACGCACATACTCAATGATAAATCATCACGTGGTCCCACTGCATACAAACCAATGGCATCTAATCGAACGATGGGTGCATGATCACATGGGGAGAGAATATTCCATGCAATCACACGCCGACCGTCGATCAAAATCTCTAGCCCAAGCCCCACTGACCACACTCCATCTCTTTATTTCCTTTGGCAAATAGGGGAGCACCATTTGTGCATCAGGGATTTTTTTAGTGGCCAATAGGGGAGTGCCATTTGTGCATACATTTCACCATGGCCCATAGTTTGAAACCCTACACCGTAAAGAAGAATCAATGGCTGGCGTGATTTCACATATCTCTGGCAACTCCCTTGCGCTTTAGTGACCACCGTTGATGCTCTGACATGACAAGACCATCTGACTCATCCGGAAACCAGGCCCCATCATTGAGATTTAGCAATAAAGGCAAACTCCCATTCGCTGGAGACTTTCTCCATTCCCTGACCTGGCAACGACTAACATGATGAATAATTGGGCCCCTCACAATTGCAGCAGCGCACATACTCAATGATGAATCATCACGTGGTCCCACTGCATACAAACCAATGGCATCTAATCGGATGGTGGGCACATGATCGCATGGGGAGAGAATATTCCATGCGATCACACGCTGCCCGTCGATCAAAATCTCTAGCCCAAGCCCCACTGACAACACTCCACCTCTTTATTTCCTTCGGCCAATAGGAGAGTGCCATTTGTGCATACATGTCACCATGGACCCACAGTTTGAAACCCTACACCGTAAAGAAGAATCAACGGCCGGCGTGATTTCGCAGATCTCTAGCAACTCCCTTGTGCTTTAGCGGCCACCGTTGATGCTCTGACATGTCAATGACTCATCCGAACACTGGGACCCACCATTGTGTTTTAGCAATAAAGGCAAGCCCCCATTCACTGATTTAGTGGTTAGATTCAATGAGCTCCATTGAAACTCCACTGACGTCGGATAGAATTTTCAAATTTGTTCCTCTAGCTACCAGGTCAGCCAACTCATCCGCTTCATTAATATTCTAATAGCTTGTATGACTGGTTTGAAATGCTTCAAAGTATGAGAGTATGTTACTTGAAGCTCCAAAACAACATTCAACAAAACATGGATGTTGTCAAAAAAGAAAAGATAGCAAAAGATATTATGCAACAACTCTATAGTAAGAGTGATAGTTATCTATCAAACAAGGGAATTAGCAACTGCCTTGATGCATCAGTAAAGGTATCAAGTATCATTCGCAAATGTGAGAAGCTACGGGAAGCATAGGAATTGGATGACAAAGCTAAGCAGAAGATCACAAAGATGGAACAAAGGAAAGCAAAAATGGAAAGTCTTGGTTTGCCTAAGGGATTTGAAGCAAATCAGTTCATTGGACGAGAAAATTACAAAACAAGGTTGCAAGACAAAATAAATACTGATGTACACTTTCTCCCTGCAGACATATCTTGTGATGCATTCTTGGATTTCATCAAACCAGTGAGAACTTTGAATGGACTTTTAGAATCAACAGTGCTGTCAAGTCACACTTCCAAATATGAATTGCTAACGAAGTTGCAAGAGTGTGACTATACTATGAACCAAATTGTTCTGCCATCAGAGGATGTTTGGAGTGGCCTACAAAGATTGCTCTGAATTTTGAACTACTTTAAATTGTAATATATTGAAAATGAATACAAAACAAATTGTGCTCTATGATTCTATCTAATTTTCATGTTTTCCAATTCAATGTATGTTGAATTACTCTATTTTATTCATTTATTCTTAGTTGAGTTTAACTAAGAATACAAAATTACTCTGTTATATGCTATTCGAATACAAAATTTCATTCAGGAATTTCAAATTCAAATATGAATGATCATTGATGACATGATATAAACTACACTCTACAATAATAATACTCTTTGTTCTCAAATTTTAATGATGAAACATAATAGATTCTTGCTTTTCTAAAATGAACATTGAATGATAGGATATCATATAGTAGTTAATAAGTTCAAAAAATACCTATTGGTTGCCACTGTTAATTTAACAGAAATTTCCTAAATTTGCCAATTCATCTCTGTGTTGTCATCATCATCCAATTCTGGTATTGCAGTTGCTTCATTGTTCTCTTCATTTTCGTTTGTGTCTTCTTCAAGTTCACTCTGACCTCCGCTTCTATGACTCCCAATCCCATCGCCAGTGCCACTGCCAACTGTACTTGTCCCACTTGGAGTCGTTGTAGGAGATTGGTTAATGGTTTTTCCCACCCCTCTTCTTTTGCATCTTTTCTTCCAAATTTCCATTTCTTTTTGATAAGGAAAAGTATTGACATCATACCTAGATGTGTATACCCTCAAGCATGATTCCAAATTCTTGTCTAGTTTGTTTCTTAGCTTTGATTTTAGGAAGCCCAAAGCACTGAAAACTCTCTCATCCTCCATTGAACCCAATATCATGGTTTGACATAGATCAACAAGCTTGAAGTACTCTAAAATTTCTTCACACAACATTGTGCTCTGTTTTAGTTCTGTCCAAAGCTTTGTTGCCGAGCCCTCTTCATATGGGTTATGCATTAATTGATATTGATGCTTCATAGTCCTTGCAAAGGTGTCTGATTGTTGTCTAAGAAGACCCTCATCTAATATTCCTTTGATAGTCACTCCATTGAATTCTACAAATTTTCAAAATTCCTTTATCAAAGTCAACAGCCTTTTACGATAATCTTCCTTACAGTTCTAGGACCAATATTGAGGAAACACAATTGCCATGGCCTCAAGCAATTGATCATATGGGAATCATGATCTTATTTCAAAGGAAACTCTATAGGCTATGTCCCTTGCATTAGCTATTATAGACTTGACAATCTTGTTAAACTCTTCCCTTGTAACTCTTGTAGCTCGCTTCTTTGGGGCACTGTAGTACATTGGTATCTGAAATCCCCTTACACAAACACATAAATCTCCATTTTCAACAATCTTTAAATAATTATCAGGATCATCCAAATCTATTAGTTTCCACCAGTGATTAAATCTATCATCAAATAAATTTAGGTCAGTACGATAGAGACTATCGAGGGCTTGGCATGACATTTTACGCAAGTGATCATATTCTACAATATACATGGCTCTTTGCTGGGCTTTTTTCATAATTAACATCATTTATTCTAGCATGGGAAGAAGAGATGCCAAAGTCAAAAATGTCTCTAAATTGCTCAACCTCTGAAGCAGGTTGCCACATCTTTGATTTTTTGCATTGTCCCGATTTTCGTACATCAGTCCAATCAAAGATTGATATTCAGAAAATACTCGATGCGCTGGTCCATCCAAAGAGATCCATCTGGTATCAACATCTTTAAGAAGCTTGTTTCCATCGATAATTCCATCAGCAAAGTACTGAAATTCCCTAAAATGTTTGGGACTTCGACAAAAATATGCGTACAACTCTCTTACTAAATCTTCAACCTTGTTTACTGAAGGAAACTTCTTCACAACTCTAAAAGCAAGATTCATCCTATGGGCCATACAGTGAATGCCAACAACATATGGTGAACAAGAAGCCTGCATCTTTGTGCAAAGACCATTCCTTTGACCTTGCATTACTGAAGCTCCATCCGCTCCAATGCAGATCAACTTCTTCACTATTGTCAATTCATCCATAGCTCCAAATTCAATTAAATGGTTCTTTACTAACTGAAATAAAGTTTCTACTATCGCATTATCTCTCAATTTAGCAACAGTTAGTAGATGTGGTTGGCGGACATTATTCTGTATAGTATAAACATGCATGCATACCCACGATGTATTATCTATTGCCATAACTTCATCTAAGGACAATGCAATAAAGGTTGACTCTTTTATTTTTCTTTGTACATCCTCTATTTCAACCTGCGCAATACAACTTGCCCATTCCCATCCACTGTTTATCGACCAATGACTGACAGGATAGTTAGGAACTTTCAAAAAGTGTAACAAACCACTCATTTTTGGATAGTCTATCATTGGATGCCCTCTGCTCAAAATATGGAAAACATTACTTAATTGAACAGCTTTTCCGCGTTCTTCTACTTCACTTGCTTTTACAAAAATAGCATTAATAGAACCTTGAACTTCACCAGGCTTCATCTTAAATTTTTGAAACAAATAATATTCCTTAGCATTCCTTTTATGTTGACATTGCTCCTTTGTTTTATATCTTACCACTTTTATTTCCCTTCCATCTACAGTTGAGGTTTCGTAAATCTTACCAACATGTTTCTCTATGGTGTCTAGTTTAAGCTACAACCGCTTTTCCTTTTTATACTTCCAACTACAAATCGTACATCTGCATTCTACTAGCGGCTCACCTACAATTGGATTGTCCATGGGCTCAATGAATGGATACTTTGCTACCCAATCAAATTTAAATCTCCTGGCCATCTCCCATTGACGATCAGTTTTTTCTTTTGATTTTCCTCTCCCTTTAGTGTTACTGTTAATTGCACCATCATCATCACCGAAGTCGATTGATTCATCCTAGTACTGGTTATTTATTGGATATTCTTCATCAAGGTCATCTTCATTAGAGATATCAGGTTTTGCAACTTCGTCACCAGATTTATTAGGCTCCCCAATTTGTTGAATAGACTCTCGTGTAGGTTTAGATTGTACAGGTTCCTCTGATGATGTACCTTCCTCACTTTGTCCAACATTGTTGCGTCTACCCCTGCCAAAGTATGAAGATATATTTCTGCATTTCATTGGCCTCTCTTGGACATCTCCACCTTCATTAGTCCTCTTCCTATTTAAATTTGACTGTGACATCTCCATCAAATTAAGGCTGCAATAAAATACTACGAACTCGTAGTCATAGTCGTTCTGGTTCGCTACCGATCGCAATTGTGAGCTCTAAGCTCAGAATCAACTGAATTATTATGCTACTAAGTACTAAATGAAAATCTCTCGAAGGCTCCTTCTTTCCGGCATGTTTCAATAATGAAACTCATATATCTTAAATAGACAACTACAAACAAACCATTTTCATATCAGCCATCAGATTTTGCCTCATAATCGGCATCATCCATTTTGGCGAATGGGCCGACTGTTACATATGATAAGAACTAATATTTGGCGAACCTCATGTAATTTCAAGTAATCAAGTGGGCGAATAGGGCGGGAACTTGGGACCCCATTGCGTGTGATGCATGGCGAATTGGGTCCTAGGACAAATAAAAATTTCACATAGGAAAATGGGAATTTGGCGAATGATGATCCTCGAAAGAGACACTCAATTTAATCTGTGGCGAATAAGAGTAAACAATAAAGAGAAATATGGGCGAAGAACCCGACTACCAAACTGAAATTATGTAATAATAGTGGCAAACATTCCGACCACTATATGACCATTTTATAAAATCTAGGTGAATGATCCAACCTGTATTTGATTTTTTTATTCGCCAATTTCTATCACCCGATCATGACATATTCACCAATTGGTGAATATTCGCCACTAAAAAAATCCCTAATATAGCCATGTGAAGTGTGTTTTGGATAAGCAATGAAATCCAATGATTAAGTTCCAAATAGAATATAGGATAATGACCTAATATCATGAAAGTAGGTGGTCCAAAAGAGTGGACATGTCAAGAAGTTTTTGAAAAACTATTTTGCATTTTATGTTCTTCATTTTCTTGATCAAGACCAAGGGGTCAATTCAGATAAGATATGGATAGGATAGCATGATTAGGATAAGGTTTCAATGGAGGCTATGAGGGAATTCAATGGGATTATGGAAAAAAAATCTCAGTAATATGAGGATTGGCTTGGTATAAGCAAGATCGTGATAGGGTACCATGGATGTAACAAGTGAATAAATTGATGGAAAGGATAAATAATGTCAAGAAACATGATTCTCATGGCTAGCTTTAACCTTGTCAAGATAAAAGGTAAAAGAGGTAATGTGAATACATGTTAGTTGGTTTGATAATGGAGGTTATGGTATAATGGTGGATAAGATATCATGGATGAAACTTGCCTCCAAGTGTGAGTGCAAGAAGAAGGAATTATGCATAATGCATGTTTTCCAAGTTTTCATCATGGTACTTACCCAAGGCACCACAAGAAGTGGTTTTCACCATAGATCATATTTATCTCTCTTTACTTTTGCTACCAAGGTGCCTGTTTACCAGGTTTTCACCAAGGCACTTTTTCTCTTTTCTGATTTGTTTTTTTTTGTATTTTTATTTTTTTGAAAGGGACTCAAGCCTCTTGCTCTTTGGATAATTCTCCTTTTAAGTATATGTTATGATGGGCCAAGGCCATTGAAATTTATGCTTAGAGATATTGATAGGGTAATGGTAGGGAATAATATGGAGGATAAGGGAGATGGTAGCCAAGGATTTATGGCATGGATTGGATAAGGAGATGGAAGGATAGAAAGTAGGAGGATTAGAAGCATTTGTACATGTTGGATAGTGGATAGGTTATTGAAAGGTTTTCATAGGATTAAATAGATAGGATGATAAGATCAACATCGGCACACACCTTGAAGGGCAGTGGATTGATGGAGGAAAAATAGATGGAACATCTTGAGGGTTTGATGTAGGAGTGGATATTGATCTTGGGACACATGGACCCAAAATAGATTTGGAATATGGAGGTTATGGAAGAAGCATAGAATAATATGGGGTGAAATCCTTTGGAAGCTTGGATGTCAACTCTGATTTTTCTTTTGCATTCAAATCCTTTAATAGAGACTTGGGAATCCAAATAGATTTTGATTTTCTTCACTTTTGGATTCTTTAACATGTACTTCTTCAATGATGGACCACATTTTCTTTGATTCTCTTATTTTCTTGGTGGACCTCTGTGGTCTTTTGAATAGCTCTTTTTTCTTTGTAGTCACATGTTGATTAGACAAAACATAGTGATCTTCATATATAAGTGGATTCTTGAATTTATGATTTCTTTGTTGCACATCCAAATTGATGCCAAAAGACTTGGGAACTGTGGATGAATAGGGCTGATATGGTAGGTTCATATGGATGGACTGATATGGGGATTTCAAGGATGCATGTCTTTGTTGATCTTGATAGGAGATAGGATAAGTGGATGACAAGCTAGGAGTGATAGGCATAGTGGATGGAGGGATATAAGGACCTAATATAGATGGAAGGTTTGACGGTTTCAACTTTGGGATATAGGGACCAAGGATGGATTTGGAAGATAGTGAAGGCTGGTGCTTATGTGAAAATGGAGGGAGATAAGGTGTGAAAGGAATTTCAACATCCTTAGAGTGAGATGAATAGCTATGGCTCTCACCTTTAATATTTATCTTTATACCAATAGGCTCATGAGTAGCTTTGATAGAAGCATTTTTTATAGTACCAGCTAAAGCTTTAGGGAATTTATTCTTATGCAAGGGATTTGGAGGAACATGACAAGGGGATGTTGGGATACTCCAATCTTGACAAGTATTTTCGGATGGTGTAAGAAGAGTACTTCACTTTTGATTTTTAATAATTGCGTTAGGGATGATGAAATGGACATCCTGATCTTGCTTGGGAGATGGAGAGATATGTAGTTCTTGATGTGGAGGGGTATCTTTTCAAAAGAAGGGAAAGGGAAAGATGGGATCATCATGAGACTTTTGGGATATGGAATTTAGGTCAACTATTGGATGAGATTGGATAGTGTCTTGATCTTGATATTTAATAGGACTTGTTTCTTGATTATTTAGGTTAGCCTCTTGACATGGAGCCACTTCTAAGGATGAGGTAGGAATTTTAATCTATATGAGGGGTTCTTGAACATGGATGATGGAGGAACATTTGGATCATCTATAATAGGCATTATGGTACATGGAGACTTGGAATTTTAGGATCTTTCAAGTATGGAAGAGATTTGTAGAAAGATGTAGGTTATCTTGGATTTCCTTTAAAGGCAGTCCTTGAGGGTAGACATAGTCATCATGAAAATAATTAGGTTCTTT
Organism: Chamaecyparis obtusa; assembly: GCA_027943335.1. NCBI lineage: Eukaryota > Viridiplantae > Streptophyta > Pinopsida > Cupressales > Cupressaceae > Chamaecyparis > Chamaecyparis obtusa. The sequence goes on along the minus strand of BSBK01012442.1, from coordinate 113,209 downwards.
GTTAGATGGAGGAGCTTTAGATGGCTTTGTTTCTTTAGGAGATGCAAAAATGTTAGAAAATATAGAAGTTGCAAGAGAGCCATTACTAGGCATAGGTTCAAGAGTTATATCTTGCTTGAGAGTAGTGTCTTCATTAGATGAATCATTAGGATTTTCAATTTTAATTATGTTATCATCAATAAGATCTTGGATCTTATGTTTCAACTCCATGAAATCTGGAGTCTTATGCTCATTATTTCAATGATATGTATAATAGGTAGTCACAAATGAGATTCCACCTAATGTGACTTGAGGCAACATAATGAGATCATTTTTAAGTAATTTTTCCAAAGCTAACTCGTAAGATTGTCCCAAAGGAGTGAATGATCTATCCAATTAACATTTAGATTTATTTGTATTGATCAAAGAGATTTGAGACTCAATATTATGATGATATGATTGGTTGTTGTCATAGGATTGATAGACAAGGTTCTTAGCTGAATCTGATGTAACATCTTCATTATCTTTATCAAATATTGGATTATATTGAACTTATAGAATACATTCCTGATCAAAGATAGGTTCATCATGTTTATATATCTCTTTTTTTGAAGAAGATGAGGACATGTGTATATCATTATCAAGGAGAAAAGGATAGATTGATCTTAATGAGTACTCTTTAGATGTTGTTTCCTTTTCTTCCTTCAAGTCTTGGATTTATGATTGCAAGGATTGAATCTTCTTTGTGAGGATTGTGATGGAACTTGCTTCTTCATTCTTGTCATGATCCTCATATCTAGACCACTCATTTTAAGCCATGGTATGATTGCATGGAGTCTCTTTACGAGAAAGTATAGTCTCCTGCACTTTTTTGCCTGAACGGACACTAAACTCTACATTTTGAAAAAAAAAATCAGATTTGGATGCATATTGTCGTTAAACCATTTGAAATCGAAAGATGAAGTAAATTAGAGTCTTTTAGGATTTTTTGTCTAGATTCTAAATATATATTTTTTTTAATTTCTTATTTGATTTGAATGGTTTTTTCTTTCTCCCACAAAAACTAGTATGTGGCTGAAAACGTCATTTTCAAAGAGTTACATTATTTTCATAGAGCATAACTTTTTTTCTAAAATAGATGTCAATGTGCTTCTTTCGAATTTAGTTTTGTAACATCAATATGGAGGGCATGAAATTGGTTTGACAATATTATCACTATTATTTCACATTTTATTAATGTTTGAAGTTGACTAAACTGTAATTTTGACATACCTTGACTACATAGCTTATAACTTGTCGTGTATTTATCCAATTTCATTTTTATTTTTTTTATAGAAAGAGAACTTCAATACCTAAAGCGTAGATATTTTTTAGAATTTTTCTCCTATCATTTACTATTTTTCCATAAGTGTCAAACATAGAGGTAGACATACAATGAAATATTTATGTTTAGTAAAACTAAAAATACAAAGTCATAATAAAATTAATATATATTAACATTATAATCATTGCTGCCTCAGAATCACAAGGTTCTTATTCCACCTTCAGTAGCTGAGCTCCTGATTCCTGGCCAAATTAATGATCTTCAACTTGATCTTGTTTTCAAATTCCATTCTATGCCAATATACAGGGCAATCCGCTGGATCATTGGTGAGCATGTCTTGTCGCCTAGAATGAAACTTGTCATATTTCCATCACATCTGGTGTCAATCTTCTTGTCCAACCTCATGGACTTATAGCACTCAGTAGAATTAGTCAATAATCTTGTAGTTAAGGTGGTTCACCCACAGTTCATTGTGGATAACAAACTTGTGAGTGCATTGCAAAATTATGACCTCTGGTCTGGCAAGGCTTTGATGGGTGGCCTTTTCTCTCATCATGAATTGATGTCCATTCATGAGAATTTCATGGCATACGACTATTTCAAATGGGCTATGGAGCGGCAAAGTTTTTGCATCATCTCTAACAATTTGTAAATTGTGGGTATGGCTCTTGGTAAAGAATTAGTTGATAATATTCGAAGATCTGCCAATGCAATGTTGGACCTACTAAGTTTCTCGAATCATCCTCCTCCATCATTACTTCATTCTCTACCGCCATCACCCAGTGGTGTGTCCTCTGCTACGACCAAGTTGGTTCTTGATTTAAATTTACCTCTTTCACCGATTACTCTTCCCTTCCAATTGGTGTATGAAATGTCTGCTAATTGCTCAGCTGAGGAGCTTGATGGTTGGGTGTCAGAATTCCCTTTGTCTCCTCCTACTGGGTGGGAATGAGCATGGGATTTGCAAAGGTGTGCTTCATCTCCTGTGGCTATGGAGGAGTGACAGGGTTTCATTGTATTGGGTGTTTTTGAAAATTTTTTGTACTTGGCACCCATTTTTTGTAAATGGGTTTAGCATTGTATACCTTTTAGGGATATTTTGGTTTTCATGTTCAAAATCAAATATTACGATCAATATCAATATTGTACATGTATACAACAATGATTTTGCGGTTTCTTCCTGATTCTTCCACAGGATGAGTCATTGAATCAATTTATTATTAATATAATTATGGTGGCTAGTCTACTTTGGCTTTAAAAAAAAACATTATAATCATTGGAAATATTTTTCTCAGTAGTACCTTACTACATAGATAGGTTTTTCAAATGGATTCATTTGATCTGCCAAAAAATAAAGTCGAAGTGATTTTTTGTCAGCATTTAAATAGGTGCAAAGGAGACTCCATTGAAGGTATGAATGACGAGTATAGATGTTATATCAATGTTTTTTGTATCTAAGAGGCTTTGGCCTAACCATTTATAATTAATTCCTTCAAATAGAACATCTCAAGGCTTAAATCATCATATTTTATTTAAAAAGTGTTATTTTAGCAAAAATCGGCATGTCTAAAAAAGTGTAACCCACTATTGTGGGGTCACCCTGTGATGATGTTTGTCTCTTGAGACCTTAAATTTGACGTTCCAAGAAGGCCATGAGCGTGTATGATCATTTTGAGGAAAAATAAAAATGTAAACTTTTTAATTTTTTTTAGTAATTTTTCTAGGTTTTAGTAATTTGCATTTTTGGAGGTCTTCTGCTCATTTTTTAGAGTTGATATTGTCATCGATCTCAAATTTTGGGTTGCCAAACACACATTATTTTTAAGAAATTTCTTGATTATCTTTTTGATGGTGAAAAAGGTTCATAATTTTGAGCAATGAGTCAAAAGTTATGGCCTCTCAAAGTTGGGGTAAAAAAAAATTTGAAATTTTTGAAATTTTTTAGAATTTTTTATATTTTTCAGATCTAATTAGTATTGGAAATGATGAAATATGTTCAGGATCATGAAGATTTGATAATCCAATGATTGATATTTGAAACCACTAAGGTAATTGGGTATGACTTGATGCCAGTATTATGTGACCTCAGATTCTAGTAACTGTAACAATTGGACCTGGTAAAACATCAAAAAGGGTATTCAAATTAGTGATTGAAATTTTTGCAAAGTGTACAAAAGACCTCAGGGTCCCATATGTGACTAACACCATGCAAATTTTTAAACCTGGGATGCAACTAAAGATAGCTAATATGTGACTTTATATTTTCGTGTGACTCAGGATTTACTACATGTGACTGCTCATCTGGGATGCAACTCAGGATAGGCCAAATGTGACTTGGAATCCAAGGTGTGAATTTTTGTGGGTTTGGAATTTGGTTTTTCACTTGGTTTGAAGGGTATGTTTGATCTTTTATTTTTTCTGATGTGTTTAATTATCTACAAATATCTAAGAGGTTGTAAATTGAAGGCATTTATCTGTCATGTAAACTCAAACACATCAAACAAGGTTGCTTAGACTCCGAACATACTTATCCTCTTAATTGACCTAGATTAGAAAAATTTCTCACTGACTTAGGAACACACTCAAAGACTCCTCAGAATATAGCTGGTCAATAATAAGCAATGGATATTGACGACCATATTATCCAAGTGGCAATGCTAATGAGGGCTCGATATAGTGAGTTTCTTGGGACAATTACTATTTACCTCACACAAGTATAACCAATCTTTCAAAGAAAGTCCAGGTAGTTTACCATAAAGTTTCTAATTCATGAATCCACACATAATAATCTCCCATAGTCTCTCACAAGACAAGATTGAGGCCTATAGCCCTATGAGTACTTGAATGTGTGAAGTCTCGCAAGAAATATTTAAGCAACTCCGCTCTACACAACATCCAATCATGTCCAAGGAATGATTAAATCAATGTTCTAAGGACAAAACTGACTAATTTTTCCAATATTTTAATCTCAATGAAGTATCTTGATTATAGTGAGGTGGAAGGTTTGGCTTCTACCTGTCCTTACTTGGGTCATTCATAGGATATTTTTACCTCAACCGGCAGCCACTCTAAAGATCAAAGAAATTAAGATGGATTGGATTTAAGGGTATGAGGTTTTGATTCTTCCAATGGAAGAAAATCATACAAGTACCTACCTTTTCACCTTTCTCAAACACATCAAACAAGTTCAATTACCAAGGATTTATACTTAAAACTTAAATTGGGTTTTGAGTTTCTGATTTTCCCAAAGGGAAAATAGCATAATCCTCTGATCAATTTAAGAATCATCCTTAAATCCTAATGAGGTGCCTAAAAATATTAAGAATGCACAATGTTTTGTTGATAATAAAGGAAACATGCATTCCACTCATTAGTAGGTATCATTTGTTTCAATTTGATAATCTTTGGAAAGCATATCTCTATCAAACATCCTGCAGACAACAGTTAGGCTATGTAATCAACCATCAAACAATAAAGAAACTTCAAATTGTCAAAGTTAGTACTTCAATATCAAATCAACCTTAAACTTTGCAATTTTCCCCAGATACAACTATTTAAAAACTAGATGTGACTCTCTACTCATTACTAAATGTGACTCTTACAGGATGCGACTAAGGATAAACAAAATGTGACTCCTTATCTTGCATACAACCAATGATTTACCTTATGCGGCTCCTCATCCCAGATGCGACTTTCTACATAATGAGATACAACAAATGGTATAGAAAAATTACAGTACAAGGTCAGGAAAAAAAATGGGGATGAGCACCATGGTGGGTGTCAAAAATATGGTTGTAATATTTGTACCTACAAAACTACAACACAAACACTCAATATATCATTAAATCCATTGGTTATTCAAATCAAATCAATTGAAAATACATAGAAACCAATAGAAATCGACATTCCTAGTTATAAAGAGTTTGATCTATTTGTTAGTATGCTCTCAAATTATGCATAGATTAATGACTAGACATTTATAAAATGTAAGATTCAAACTAGAATGCTTCTACATGAATGCAATTAAGATGAATTGATTCAAATGATCTAGATTAATGGAAATGAAGATAATAATTATGCAAATTGCTATGATGAAAAAGATAAACTCAATTGTATAGCATGAAATTTCCTAAAATCTAGATATCTATCAAAATGCCTTGATCAGGTGTTTATATATAGATTTCCAATTGTGAGAATTGGAGGGAAATTGATTTGAATTCGAATTCAATGGTTGAGATTGAATTCCCAATGAGGGGTTGAGATCAAATCTTTGAGTAATCCATGTGATTGAAGCACATTAGATGAAATAAATTTATTTGTCCTTTTGTGAGTTGAGTTGGAAATTAGAACAATTAATTTAAATCAAATTAATTAATTTCCTTAGTCATGGGATTTTTGAGAATTGAATTTGATTAATTAGGCTAAAGATGATTAATAGTAGATTTAATCAATTTGATGATGTTTGATGATTGATTAGTTCATTTTGATAATTTTGATGATTGATTAGTTCATTTTAATGATTTTGATGAATCATGTTAGTAATCAGGTAATTAGACTGGCATAATTAAGAGGTTGGTTCTAAATTGGGGAAAATAGGGATTTTGGTTAGACTAGCCCATTTTAGGGTGATTACAGTTCTTTATCTAGATTTGAACATGGCAATCCCTTAACCTATTCAGCAGTGGATTGGGCGGCTGATTTTGCTAAAGACAACAACCTGCATTTATTTTAGTGTGACACCCTCTCATTGGTTCAAAAAAGGTGTTTTGATGATGTGAAAATAGTATGTTCTTCAGATGTACTTGTGCAAAACTTGATCATGCCATAAGAAGTTTCCAATCTGCAACTATAGGTTTTGCATTATGTAAATTTGAGAGAAGCGCACAGAATTTTACTAGGGCAAGCCCATCCCCAATTTGATAAAATATTTTTTTAAGTGTTATTGTGAAGTTACGCCATATTGTTCCCCATAGGAATTTGATGGATACATTGGAATGTCTTTGATTAGTGGTAGCTATCCCAAGTCACCAAAGAATGTTATTAAGTATCTACCAAATGGGATGTGGTTTTGGGTAAGGAATCCTTATCACAACCTAATATCAACTCTTTCCAGCAACCTCATACCAATGAAGCTCATCTCATCAATTAGAATGTATCAAATGAAATACATGCTTTCTTAGAGGTTGCAAGTGTTTGTCCTTTTAGGGGTACCATTTATTTGATTAGTATTCAGAGGGAAGAATGAATTATTGATACCTGTATATTGAATTTTGCAACGCTTATTGGTGCAAGAATAAATAGTCGTGATTTCCCATTTGGTGTAGAGCCCATGAATGTGGATTGGATAATTTTGATTAGGTGATACTTTCATGTGTCTGCAGTTCCCTAAATAAAAAATTATAGTGTCAATTGTAGAGTGATAAAATAGAGATGTGAAACAACTATATCTTATGCCTTTTCTTGTTGGATAGACAAGTTATTGTGGTTTTGTCAATTTAGAACATGGGTGGCATGAAACATTTGGCGACAATCATAAACTCTCTAGAGAAATAAAATCATTCACCTAATTCAAATTTATGTTACTTGAATTCAAATCTGCATTCAATAAGTCCAGTGAAATACACAACCAATATAAAATAATTCAACATGTACTCAAAACCCCTCTAATGTAGATATGATTAGCAATAGTTAAAATCAAGATAGTTTACAATTGCAAATTTACGTGTCTATGTGCCATAAATTCAGCTATGCATCACTTCTCCACTTCATATTGTACACTCCATTATCTAAAATTTTAGATCCCCTTTAATTTATATTCACTATAATTCATAGTCTTGTACTTTTCAATGTATTATATCCCCTTTCCTTCACCTTAAATACCCATTAATCTATAAAATTACTTAGGTGTTCCTTCATTATGAGGAAAATTTGATTTAAGTGTCCAATAATTCTAGGTACACACTATCTTATCCTTATTTTTTCATGTCCCTCTATGGTTTGCAATGTAATTTTTTGCTTGATATGCATTTGAAATGCTCACCTTTCTTTCCAACAAATCCCCTTCAATATCTCTCTTTTCACATTTTATTTTCTAAACTCCTGTGTCATCCTCTTTAAATTGTGCTCTTATCAAATTTTATTAACTTTTCATCTATTCAATTATTTGTCACTATGCCTCACACATGTTCTTTTCTTTGTCATACACTTCTAAAATATTTGTGTGGCCTCTCTTTTTTTTTGTTTTCAAATTTCATCTACTCTATTTTAACATTTCATTTGTTCTTGTCCAATTTTGTAGTTAATTTATGTACACCTTAATTTCCAATTTCTTTCACCATTGTATTCTCTGTCTAACACCAATACGAAGGGAACTCACATTCACCCTTTCTCCATGCATACTTTATTTTCATACACATCACTTCTCTAAATTATGTAAAACTACCAAAGTCCATTTGTATTCCCTTATGCTCCTTCTCCCTTACATACCCACTATGAAGAATCTATCTCTACCTTTAAAATGTATCTTCTTTGTTTCTATCTATTTTTTTATGATTTCCTCTCTTTGCATCTTTTTCTCTCCCCTTCAAATTATGTTCTTTTTCTTTTTAATTATCAACACCTATTCACATTTCCTTCGTTCACTATCTGATAATCTACATTATTTTTTTCTTTTATTTATCTTACATTCCAACACATTATTTCTTTGCTCTCTTCACACATTTTTATCCCCTTTTCATTTTTTTTAATTTTCCACAAACAGCTAGTCATCCACATTTTAATGCCTATTCTAATCAAAAAACAATTGGTTGCAACACCATTTCTTGTAACTCCCATTCTTCCTTTCTCTTTGTCACAATTTTATAAAATTTTCTCAATGTCTTTCGCTCTTCCTTATGTAGCCTTTGTATATTATTTCTTTTTAAATCTAAATTAAAATAGATTAGTTTACTCATCAAGCTATCTCTACCTATCTCTTCCTCTCCATCCTCCTCTACGACTCTCTATTTTCCTCTCTATCTCTACATATATTTCCATCTTTATCCCTCCTGCTCCCTTTATCTACCTTTTTATCTTTTTTATCTTGATCTTCCTCTCTCCCTCTATCCTCATATCTACCTCCCTATCTCTAGGCATGTCTCCCTCTCTCTATACATCCATCTCCATCTCCCTCTTCCTCTCCCTCTCCCACTTTTTCATTCTAGACCTATATCTACATGGTATTGTCTCTCTATCTCTCCATATTTCTTCTTTTATCTCTCCCTCTATCTCTATTTTTTTTATCCTTCCATCTCTCTATACCCATATATCCCCTCTCTCTCTAGTTCTCTCTATCTTTATCTTTCTATCTCTCACTCTCATTGTCTCCCTCTCTCTCTTCATCTCTATATCTTAATCTCTTCCATCTCTATCTACTCGCATCTCATCCATCTTTATCTCTTTAACTCAAACCGAAATAATGCCATAAGAAGGGTATTACATTTATTTTCCACCTTCAATAACTCATTTTTTGTCTTCATGTAAGGAGGTTATGTTACATGTTTTTGTATTGAATGGGAGTTAATGAACATCTTCGATGTATATGTATTTATTTTTCTATATAATGAGTACTCTACTCTCACCATCACTACTTAAGTGATAGCTCGATGAAAATATTGAAAGTCTTCTCAAAATTCTCTTCTCTATTTTTCTCTCATTTCAAATTTTCATCTTCAATCATCTATTTCTTGGAGTTGCATGTGATCTATGATCAACATGAGATCTTGGCTCAGTTCTCTCTTATTGTAGAATCTAATAGCTAGAGGATGAAGATATCATTGGTGTTATCTACTATGAGTAGATGAAGTTGTCAAAACCATCAGAGGTCTTGGTAAAGAGCTTAAAGAAGAAAGTATGCTTCAAAAGGTACTTAGATCTCTTCTAAAATCTTATAGCTTTAAAGTTCCTTCTACTGAGGAAGCTTAAGATCTAGATGAATTTTCAATGGATCAATTGTATGGTCCACTTGTTTCTTCTAAAATGAGATAATTGGATAAAGAATGTCCTAAAAGAAAAGAAGAATTAAAAGTCAACAAAAAGGAGAAGAATGATGTATTTGATCAAAGAAATGAATTTGATGAAGAGGAAGAAAACTTTGTGGGGAGATTTAAAAAGAGAATTGGAAAATATAAAGGTAAGCTTTCCTTTAAATGTTTAAATTATGGAAAGATTGGTCATTATGCTTCTAAATGTCCCTTAAGAAAATTAAACAATGGTCACAATAATCTCAAAGGAAATAATTTCAAAATAAGTTTTTATGCCAAAGAAGATAGTTATTTATCAAAGATTAGGAACCTAGCTCATCAAATCATGATGGAGAAGAATCTCTTTCACTATTCTAAATGTTGGAAACAATGTTGTTTCCAATAAAGTATGTGTGAAGAAGTATTACACTCTAAAATTTGGTTATAACATTGAAAGATCTATATTTACCTCATTTCATGTAAAAGAGGAGACAAACTCTTTCATAATTAATAATACATTTTCTAATCACACGATTGGTGATAAGAGAAAATTCATCAATCATGAGACATGGGATAGAGGATTAGTTAAATTTGGTGATGATACCTCTACACGAATCAGGGGGAAAAGAACAATAAAAATTGATTGGAATAATAATAAAAATGATGTTCTTTGTGTCAAGGGACTCAAGCACATTCTTCTTAGTGTAGGTCAAATGAGCAACAAAGTATAAAAACTCACATTTCATTATGGTGGTTGTGTAATTATAAAAGAAGACTCTGGGAAATTGGTGACAAAAGGATGTAGGGTTGATGGAAATGTATACCACCTATAAGATGCTAATGGGAGAAGGTGTCTTTTGATTCAAACTAATGATAGTTGGTTGTGTCATAAGAGAATGGGACACATCAACTTTGATAGTCTTGTAAAGATTAGTTCTACACATATAGTTAGAGACATGTCAAATATTATCAAGCATGCAAATTCATTATGCAAGGAATGTCAATTTGGAAAATAGGAAAAGACAAAATTCAACACCAAGGAGTACTTTTCCACAAGACCATTGGCACTAATCCAAACTAGTCTATGCAGACATACTAGAACAAGGAGTCTTCAAGATGATGGGTAATTCATGTTTCTTATTGATGATTATACTAGGATAACATGGGTTACATTTCTTAAATAAAAATTAAAAGAATTTCATGGGTTTAAGGCCTTTAAGTCAATGGTTGAGAATGAAATGAATAATAAAATCAACTATCTAAGGTCTGATAGAGGAAGTGAATTTACATCAAATGAGTTTGAATTTTTTATGAAGAGAATGGTATAAAAAGGCACCTCTATTGTGATGTCCCCTACCTAAAATAAGGATTTAATAATAAATAATAATAAAATTAGAATTAATAAATAAATAATAAAAAATGATAATATAATATAATTACAAGACAACTAAGTGTCTCAATTTTGTGAAGTTTATGGAGAGACAAAAGAGAAAAATGAATCAATACTTAAGAATTAATTATATGCAAAGACCAACCCATAAAGTTATTAAAGAGAATAGTTAAGATTATCAATTATATAGGAAGATCAACCCATTGAAGAAAGTAGTTAATAGAAAATATTAAAATATCCCTATAAGCCATCAGCCAACTATGGTATTAAAAACACTTTAAGGGCATTGATAAATATCCATTAATATGAGTTTAGACGTGGAAAAATTAAGAACACCAAATTATATTGAGACGTTGGAAGAAATAAACAATCTTGACAAATATAACCTAGCATCTTTGGTCAATGAGTAGACTAATCATACATTGGAAACATGAATGTTAACAAACTTTTTAATGATACAAATGGACTAAATACACCCTTTGAAAATACTATGAATATTAGTCTCAAAGAACTATCATCCTTAAATAAGGTTATCAAGAATATGATATTTGATGAAAAATGTCAAATGACAAAATATTAAGGGGAACACCAACTCATGCAAATAAAATTGGGTTCAATTCCAATAAGGAATAATAGCCACCAATAAACAAGAAAATATATGATTCTCTAAACCGACGACTAAGAGTTATTAAAAGAAGCTAAAAGAATATGGTTATGGGAATGTTCAATTAGAGGAGGTGTGATTAGTTAATAAAACAATTTTTTAAATATGAAAAGGTATGTCTTCAATGTCTAAAAGATGTTACCATTCAGCTTTGAAGGATATATAAGAGACTCTAATATCACTTCCAGCAGGGGATCATTCAAGGTGAATCACCAAACAAGGAAAATAGACAAGCATCAATAGGAGGAAAGCTTACATCAATATATTTGTATAACTAGAAATCTATATCAATACATTTTTATATACATATATTTTGCGATATCCTGTCTAAGAAACTAACTATGTATATACATCACTATGGCGTATCCATATATGTGTAACACTAAAACATGTGTGTATAGTTTGAGTGCAAATGACTATTCATATAGTGATATACTTCAGAGGTTGGATCGGTCATTATTTATAATTATAGTACAATAAATACAATGTTGATTCTTTCAAACTCTAACTATCATAATATGCCATGATGGGGGAATTGAGGATTCTCAATTGGCAAAAATGATGATGAGGTCTCTTCTAAGCATGCCACTCCGTGCAGTGACTATGGGGTTCTATGGGACCAAAGTAGGACAAGGTGGAATACCTTTGGTCTTATGAAGGGTAGAATTTTTGAACAGCATGTTTCTAAGATCCCTCATAATCCTTATCATGGGAAATGGACCTTAAATTAGAGGTACAAGTTAAAGGTGGCTAGATGGAGGGAAATGGTGATAGGACCCAATAGTAGGTATGCCACCTCATATGTATGATATGGGCCATGTGAGGCAAAGAGGGATGGTATATCCACTCTTCGACCTAGGGTAGGAGGTTTCTAGGATACCTCATTTAACCATCTTATCTTGTCATATCTATGGGGTCATTTAACCATTTTACCATCTTTCTATGTCTTGGTATAAGAAATGCATTCATGACACATTACAATGATTAATAAATTAGCATGAATGTTGATGGTATTCCTATGGGTGAGTATCCTAGTAATGGTAGATGCATGATATATTGGTTGTGTGTTGCAGTCATGACAGAGTTTGTCATTGATGGCAACATATGCTATTGACTGGTTGTTTAGAAGCCTACAAAACAGGTTGCAGAGAATTGTACAAACACCATACAATGAATCAAAATGTGCACACTTAAAGGGAGACTCCTAATGATTTCTTGGGTCACCATTCATGATCACACATGCTTATGAGTTGATTGGATAGAGTTATGACAAGTTTACTGGCAACTATTTTTCAAAAGACAAAAACTGTGTTTTCACATAGTTGATTGCAGAACTTTGTGGATAGCACTCATGGTTGTTTAAGTTATGATATGAAAACATAGGTTTGTGTTGGTCACTATTTGAAGAGATTATTGTGATCATCTAGATTCATCATCATACAAGTGACATCATCTATGGCATGTGCATTGGCAAAGACCTATTTGGAGGTCGACCTAGAACATGTTTCAAGTAATATGATATGTGATCTTAATAAACGGATCTAAATGATTAATTGATGTAACTACTATGTTGCAACATTGTAAGATGTGTCATGTGCATCTTTTCATAGGTTCATTTTGTATTTTGTAAATAGGATTTATCCTATGAAGGCTAACTTAGATATAATTATTGTAACTTGTATTTAAGGATTGAAATCCTTGGAAAATAAGTGTGGAACTACATATATGAGATGAAGAGGTGAATGTGATCTTAAGGTTGCATTGGATACTATTGGAAGAATAGTAGTTGTGCACTTAGGCACAAGATGGATCTTGCTTGGTAGTAATTGAAGACTGGAAGCAGTTTCAAAAAAGAATTATCTCAGACTTAATGTTGTGAGGTTTGGAGAACCAGAGGATGGTTTTAACTCTCAAATATTTTGATCAAGTTGATGTATTATACACCCCTAACATGGTAATTTTCTTTGACATGGATGGACTCCTAGAAGGGTTGATTCCTTAATTGGGATCACATTGTAAAAGGCTCCTAACAGGGTTTGTCCTTTAATTAGCACCTGCCTATTGTAATACTCAGCTCCTAACAGGGTTAGAACTCTTAATAGGGTTATTATACCTATAGTGCAGATATTTGTGGGTACCATCCCCATCGGGGTTTTTTTCTTAACAAGGTTTTCCTTTAGAATAAGTCTTGGTGTCTATGTGTATGTTTTATTCACGTTTTAGTTCATTATTGTATTATAACCAATAAGTTTGGAGTTAAAGTTTAAGTACTCTATATTGGCATCAACTGATTCACCCCCCCCCCCCCCACCCTTCAATCCCCCCCCCCCCCCTCAGTTGATTGGGACACTATTATTCTAACAATTGGTATCAGAGATTTTGGTCCTCAGTCAGGAAGCCTAACAGCTTGAGGTAAAGATCAGGATGGCCTTATTCAGAAAAGAGAGTCCAAAGTTTGATGCAGAAAATTTTGACACATGGAAGGAGAAGATGAAGAATCATTTGATGTGTGTAGGATTGGAATAATGGCTCATTACCTGGAAAGATGTGTCTATCATAAAGGAATAAGACCTTGAGACACTTACTACTACTAAAGAAGAAAGAAAAAGGTTTTTATGCAATGTTGTTGCAAAGGAAGCATTGGTTAATGCATTATCTGATGGAGAGTTCACAGAGGTCGAAGATCTTACAAAGGCAAGTGAGATCTGGAAAAGACTAATTGCACTCTATGAAGGAGATGAATACACTAAGCGAACAATGTTGTGGAATTGGAGAACAAAGATGGAGACAATACTAATGAAAGATGATGAAACAATAAGGATGTATGTTCAGAGAGTATTTGAATGTGTGATTGGAATCAGAAATAATGGAGGTACTTATATAGAAGATGAAGTCATAGAAAATATTTTGAGGTCTATGACTCCTTACAAACCTAAAGTTCTAGATTTGGAAGAGACCATACCACAATACAAACATTTCACCAGAGAGATGTTAGTAGCTAAGCTAACTACCTTTGAGACTATAGAGCTAAAGGATGCACTACCTAAGGTGGAGACAGTATTTAAAGTAACTATTCATAGAACTAGATCTATTGAAGCTAGATCTAGCAGAATAAGCAAGCACAGTGAAGATCTTAGAGAATATGTTGAAGAATGGGAAGAGATTCAAAGGCTAGACAATCAAGTAAATGAGAAGATCATGGCCTTGATCACCAGGAGAGAAATGAAAGGAAAAGGTAAGTTTGAAGGAAAATTACCTTTGAAATATTTTAATTGCAATGAGGTTGGTCATTTTGCATCTAGATGTCCAACTAGAGTACCTAAACATAGATCTAAATATGGAAAATAAAAAAATGATAAAGAATGCTACTATGCTAGTGATGGATCTGAAGATTTAGATGATGAATTCAATGATGTATTGGGTTTTTTTTCTATCAAAGAAGAGGATCCTATCTATGAAGAAAAAGCCTTAGTTTCTCATGTTGATAGGAAAATTGATTGGATAATTGATAGTGGATGTTCACATCATATGACTGGTGACAAAGATAGATTCATTCAGCTAAAGAATTTTGATGGTGGTGTTGTAAGATTTGGTGACAATACTCCCATAATGATTGTTGGTAAAGGATCAATTACTTTGGATGGAAAAACTAATACTGATGATGTACTATTTGTGGATGGCTTAAAACATAACTTATTAAGTGTTGGACAACTTGTGGATAAGGGCTATCATTTAGAATCCAAGGATGGCCATTGCTCTATTAGAGGAACTAATGGAGAATTGATCACCTCTAGTTCTAAGACCAGAGGTAATATATTCCAGTTAAACTCTACACAGGTCAGTTTCTTTAATGCAAAGATTGATGACATTTGGTTATGGCATAAAAGGTTTTGTCATATCAATTTTGACAACATGGTAAAAGCATCTAACAATATTGCTATCAAAGATTTACCTAAAATTGTGAAACCTGCTAACACTACATGCAGAGAGTGTGTCTTGGGAAAGCTGACAAGAAGCAGCTTTACAAGCAAAGGATACTCAGCAAATGGAAAGTTGGAATTGATTCATACAAATTTGTTTGGACCTACATAGACCAGGTCATAATTTGGAGATAGATACTTTATTATATTCACTGATGACTACTCTAGAATGATGTGGGTAGGATTTCTTAGAGAAAAATCAAAAGCATTTGAAACTTTCAAGTTCTATAAGGAAAAAGTTGAGAACAAGACAGGTTTGAAGATAAAATGTTTAAGATCATACAGAGGTGGAGAATTCACTTCACATGTATTCAATACCTTTTGTGAATAACATGGTATTGTGAGGTAGACTTCAACACCTAGGACACCACAGAAAAATGGAGTTGTTGAAAGAAGAAATAGAATAGTTCTTGATACTGCAAGAACCATGTTGATAGAAGGAAAGGTCCCACATATGCATTGGAGAGAAGAACTCAATACAAATGTATATATAATGAATAGAGTACAAATCAAAGAATGTACATGCAAGACACCATTTGAGCTATGGTATGGTAAGACACCTACTATAAGTTATTTCAAAAATTTTGGAAGTAAATGCTACATTAAGAGAGATGAATGTATAGGAAAATTTGATGCTAGAAGTGATGAAGGATTATTCCTCGAGTACTCTACTAGAAGTAAAGCTTATATATGCTATAATCTAAGAACTAGGAAGCTGATTGAAAGTACTAATGTGAGAGTAGATGAAAAGTTTTAAGTTAGAGAAAAATATTGTGGCTCTAACCCCTATGAGATTTCTTTTAAAAAAATGAGTACAAATAAGAACAATATGTAGACAATAGAAAGTGAGAATGAAATAAATGAAGCATCACAGGATGTTTTGGAAATTGACATTGGCATAAATGTAGAGTTAAGGGAACAAACCACACCCAAATATGCTCTCAAAAATCATCCTAAGGATTAGATCATTGGTGACAACAACAAAGGAACTAGAACAAGATTGCAAAAAAGAGAAGAGAGGTCACAATCTAAAAATTCCATTTGCTTGATCTCTCAACTAGAACCATAGTCCACGTATGAGGCATGCAAAGATGAATCGTGGATCAAAGCCATGAAGGAAGAACTGGAGAAGATTCAAAAAACAACACTTGGGAACTGGTTGCAAGGCCTAAAGACAAAAATGTAATTGGTACCAAGTGGGTATATAGAAACAAGATGAATTAAGAAGGAATTCTTGTCGGAAACAAAGCAAGATTGGTGTGTAAAGTATATTCACAGCAAGAATAAATTGGTTTTGAAGAAACCTTCACACTTGTTGCTAGAATTGAGGCAGTCAGATTATTCCTAGCTTATGCTGCTCATAAGGATTTCAAAGTATATCAAATGGATGTGAAATCAAATTTTCTTAATGAAAACTTGGAAGAGGAAGTATGCATTGAGAAACATAATGGATTTTCCTTATTAGGGAATGAAGATCTAGTTTTCATATTGAAGAAGGCACTGTATGGATTGAAACAAGAACCAAGAGCTTGGTATGCAAGATTGGATAAGTATATGATTTAGTTGGGATTCAAGAAAGGCAATGTTGACAATCACTTACACCTAAGAATCACTGAAGAAGGTATCTTGATTGTTGAAGTCTTTGTTGATGATATTATCTTTGGAGGAAATGATGAAATGAGCAACAAGTTTGTAGATGGGATGAAAAGTATGATTGGGGAGATGAAATTTTTCCTTGGATTGCATATCAGTCAAAGAAAAGAAGGGATATTCATATCTCAGACCAAATATCTTAAAGAACTATTGAAATATTTTGGCATGGATGACAGTAAACCTATTGAAACCCCTATGGTAACTGGAACCAATTTGTCTTTGGAAGATGAAGCAAAGAATGTACCTCAAACAAGGTATAGATCAATGATTGGAGGTCTTCAGCATCTGACACACACTAGACCTAAAATTTCTAATGTTGTTGGAATTGTTGCAAGATTTCAAGCAGATCCTAAAGAATATTATCTTATGGTAGTAAAAAGGATATTCAAATATCTAAAGGGAACATTTGAGTTTGGTCTATGATATGATAGATCACAAGACTCTACATTTCATGCTTTCACTGATGTTGATTGGGCAGGGAATGTAGATGACAAAAAAAGTACTAGTGGAGGAACATTATTTCTTGGTAAAAGATTGGTTTCTTGGCTTAGCAAGAAGCAAGACTGCATTTCTCAATCCATAGAAGAATCAAAATATATTGCAGCAGTGATCAAATGTACATAGATCATATGGATGAAGCAAATGTTGAAGGACATTGGAGTATGTCTAAAAGATTCAGCTACTATCCATTATGACAACACAATAAATATGTCAAAGAACCCTGTTATGCATTCAAAAACAAAACATATAGCAATAAAATATCACTTCTTAAGAGATAAAGTAGCAAAGAAAGAAGTAAAGTTAGAATATGCGAATACAAAGGAGAAAATAGCAGACATTTTCACAAAACATCTGCCTAAGGATACATTTGAGTATTTAAGACGTATGATAGGGGTCATGCCCCAGCCTACTCTTGAGTAATTGATACAGGAACTACATTAGTCCAAAAATATCAGTGTTATTTCATTCTCTGACTACATGCTTGATACTTCTCCTATGAGGGAGTATATGTATTTGAGCTAAGTTACTAAGAACTCTTGGAAATACAATATTGTACACATTAAAATGGTGCACTTCTATGAACCATTACATGCAAGGTTGCTCAAGAATGAGGCCTCACAAAGCAGCTCATAGCTCTTTATATATGGAGTTGCAAGGGACTATGATGTGTTTGCTCTCAACTAGAGCTACAAGCTTGTGACCTTGCTAGTCAACCACACAATGAGAGATTCACAATGAAGACAAGGGCAACAATGCCAATATCTCCAAGAATCACTATGAAATGCAATGCAATGCAACTAAAATGAAGATGCAAATGTGCAAGCTATGCTATGAAAATGGAAGGTACAATGCAACTAATCTATGAAAGGAAATAGCAATGGATTACAATGCTTCATATTTAGACTATGTGAGCTAGATCTATTGCATAAAAGGAAATCTATACTAAGAATGCCATTATCACGCAACTAAGAAAGCAAATATGAAACTAAATGATGAAATGAGGTAAGTCTTCAATGTCTTCAAAAGCTCCAAATGCACCTAAAACCTGTAGCATAACATTAGCATAAAAACCTAAGATATGCAAATGAAGGAGAGAGCTCTCCTTTTATAAGAAATGAGGTGAAATGGACCATGGAGATTAAGAGGCAAAAAGTCTTAATCAGTGGTGGAGCTTGAAAGAGGAGCAGTCCATGTGCACAAGTATCCTCCAATAGAAAAATAAGAGTTGACTTTATGTCCATATGAGACAAAAAGTGCTTTTCTCTTTTTTATAAAACATGAATAATGCTTTATTTGTGCAACATAGGATAAGAGGAAAAGTGGGAGCTTTTTATTTAATTAAAAGGGGAGAAAATATTCCTTTTAGGTAAATAAAAACTTAGGATAAATGGTTAGCCCATAGGATAAAAATCCAATATATGATCAAAATTAAGACTTGATCAAGAGATTGATATTGTTAAAAAAATATTGATTATTGATAAAAATGATTCAGGGTTGATAAATCAAATAAATGGGGCCCAAAGTCTAGGCGACCATTTTTGGGTGCATACATTTGCCCCTCTTTGACTAATGTGTGATCGATCTGGGAACACATGCAGTCAAAGAAGAATTGAAATGTGAGATCGATCTGGGATCACAAAACAACTCAGATATGAGGTGGATTTGGGATCATATCTGAACAAACATAGACAAAGACCTTTGAACATGAGGTCGATTCAGGATCATATCCAAAGTAAGAGATAAGAATCTCAAATTTGAGCAAAAGCTCACAAAAGATGTTTGAATCAGAAAAATTAAAGAATCAGGGATGAGAATCCCATAAATACTGCCCCCTCAGAATCGAAATCGAAATCAAGTAGAGGAGAGACAGAAAATCGATAAGGTTGATCAAATCATAATAAAATCACAATCGAAGGTAAGGGTCAATAGGTTAACCATTAGGCAATGAAACATGCCCCAGTGAGGAAGTAGAAGAATAGAAATAGAAGACTAGAAATAGAGTGGATGAAAGACTAGAAAATTTGAAAGACATGGAAGGAAGAAATTCCACCGAAAATCAAATTATGCCTCAAAAGGTCAATCAACTGCGCAGAAGAAGGGCAGATTTTGAAACACAATTTTGACTATGAAGATGACCTTAGATTTTGATTTCGAGTCCGAAAATGGATCCAGGATGTCGAAATTAGCTAGGGGTGCAATTTTTGCGCAATTCTGAGGTGTTTTGAAAATGAGGTCAAAAAGTCAAAAGGCTATAAAAGGGGTCAAAATGTCATTTTCAAAAGTCATTTGTCTTTTAGCGATTTGAGAATTTTCAGAGCTTTAGAGAGAGAAAATGGCCCAGCAGGCAGGAGTTCCCATCCACAAGCATCGATTTGAGTGCGCTCAATTGCACAACCGGCCGCCACACTATCCGGCCCCAGTATGTTTTCGAAAAACTTGAGCTTGTTGAGTCATTTTTTGAATTTAATAACTTTTTTTTAGCATGTTTTTCAAATTTTTAAATTTCAAAAATTTTGACTGGGCAAACTATCGTGCGATACTTTAGAAGTATCGCGCCCTTTGGGGAGAAGTATCGCGTGATACTTCGCGGGTCCCCAAAGTATCGCACGACCTAAGGCACCAATATCGCACAATACTAGGTGAAAGATCGCATGATACTGGGTGAAGTATCACGCAGCATAAGGTCTATCGCCCCGCTATAGGGAGAAGTATCGCGCGATACTTCTCCAAAAAAGAATATCGCCCAGTTTAAAAAATTTGATATTTAATGCATTTTTGAGCAAAAATGACATGGGTCTAGATAATGTTGCATTTTAGAGATGTTTTATACTGAGTTTTTAGACATCCATCATGATATGTGCTAACAACTGGCTTAGTTTTGTTTTGCAGGAGGTTTTTCCAGCGCTCATCATCAGAGTGCCGAAGGTGATAGGATTGAGGTGTGTCTAGGATCGAGACAATCCGGGCAATGCCGACATCAGAGCGATGGGATTCCGGTATCTATTGAGATACCCATACATCAGAGCGGACCATGGGTTGTTGACTGCTCTTGCCGAGAGATGGCATAGTGAGCACAACACCTTCCACCTGCCTACTAGAGAGGTGTCGATCACTCTAGAGGATGTTTATAAGATCTTACGTGTGCCATGTCATGGCGAGCCGGTGAGTATAATCATGTTTTAAGATCTAATCATAAATATAATATTTTCATATGATGAAAACTGACATGATTCATTTGTTGGCACATGTGTACTATGATCAAGATGTCACGGAGGGGCACCGACTGGTTCAGAAGATGTTCTAGGATGTCACGATTCTGGATAGGCATATCAACTGGGAGAGGCTGATAGATGATTTTGGCAGGGACTACACAGTGCCATGTATAGTGGCATCCATTATCTCACAGATCCTGATGACTGATCACAGTCAAAAGAGATTCCCGCTCGGATGGGCTCGATTATTGGTTGACTTGGTCGGTAGGCCTCGGCGGATGGCATGGGGTCCTGCCATATTGGCAGAGATGTACCATGAGTTGCATGAGATCATCTACAGAGACGGTCAAACATGGGCATGTGGTGCCATCCTGGCACAGGTATGGGCGTGGGAGCACATCACTGTGGTGCGTCCCAGGGTTCAGCCGAGGGAGAGGAGGTACCCCTACATCTACAGGTACCTTAGGTTCATATCACATGCCCATTCTGGGGATGTGACATACTACAGGTGCATTCTAGATGAGATAGCCTCATTCACATGGAGGCCATACAAGGAGGTTGAGGTTTGGGGAGATGTAGCCAATGAGCTAAGTTATATGTTGTGCAGTCGGCCATTGGTAGGTCGGTATGTAGAGATAGTTGAGAGATTCTGCATCACTCGGGTATGGCAGCAGTTCGGGAGGCAACAGCGAGTCTCGACAGAGACTACCACATATGCCAGGGCCAGAGACAAGGAGGGGCATGGGTGGCTACCCATGTTAGATTATCAGCAGGCTGTCGCAGAGATAGCAGGTATCAGGAGTGAGCCTTGGGAGTATTTCTTAGATATGGTAGATGCAAGGGCTGATGGAGCCTACAAAGCAGAGCGGCGAAGGGTGCCATTCCCTCGGTTTACAGTACCAGATTCATAAGTACCAGCACCCGGAGGAGACGGAGGGGACGACAGGGGAGACGGAGGAGACGGAGGGGATGGAGGGGATGGAGGAGATGGCAGGAGGGGGAGAGGGAGGAGGATGGAGAGAGGAGAAGGGTTGAGATCAGGTGGCTGGAAATGGTCATGGGGATAGAGATCAACGACACTCGAGGATGAGGCGAGACCAGCTCACCGGCAGGCAGAGGCACAGCAGGATCAGCCTGCGGGGGGAGAAGATCTGAGAGCCCAGATACAGGCTCAGGAGGCAGAGATACAGCAGCTTTGGACTACTATAGCCATGAGAGATCAGCAGCTACTAGATCTGAGGGTAGAGCAAGATTAGTAGATAGCTGATCTTAGGGCAGAGATAGCACGCCGTGAGGCGATGGCACGGGCAGAGGCACTAGAGCTCCGACGGGAGTCAGCGAGAGCAGCCTACTATCACAGACTCTATCTACAGGTCATCCCAGAGGATGAGAGAGCACCATCATACTCTCAGAGGCCAGGGGTATTAGATGTGGTACTCGATAGGAGAGCTATGCCTCCTCCACCACCACGAGCTCCTCACGAGGGTGGTAGCGAGTCTTAGGGTTAGGTCTTAGGTTATTTTGGACATATCTTGAGACTTTTGATCTAGATTTTGGGATCTCATATTATATTGTATATCATGACATTGTATATAGATTTATGAGATTACTGGATGTTCAATGTATCATATGTATTTGTCTCACTTATGATGGATGTATCAGTTTATGTATATTGTCTTGTTATTTTGCTCAAAAATGCTTACGTATGTGCTTATGTATGTTCTCTCTCATAGATGTATGTTTAATTCTCATGTGTATGATATAGACTCATGTTTCTTAAAAATGACAGTTTTGATATAGATATGATGATATGATTAACCCCTTGTGATGAATAGGAATAGGTTCAAGATGAAAAGAACAAGGAGTGAAAGATATGATCGAGAAGAAGAAAAGGTGAGCGCAGTCGACTGACAGGTCCACGTAAGATGAAAAGGAGAGCTCTCTCCATATGCAAGATGCAAAAACTAATCTAACATGAACCTAGAAATGCAAGCTACTATGAAAAGTGGTTGACTTGCAAGGTCACAACACTTATAGAGATCTAATTATCATCATCGAGTGTTATTAGTAGCATCGCAAGATCATACAATGAACACTAGCATAACTATGTGGATATGAATATGATCTATATCAGATAGGAATGTGAAAATCTTACCTAGGCATCAAAGACATATAGGTCAAGATGACTAATGCAGTGAGATCACCTAAGTTTGATATGGCGAGATTATGCTTGTATCAAGACACATGAAAGTCAGGATAGCTAAAATCATGCACTCGCAAAACAGTCAAGGATAATACCTTGTCAATCCATAGGGTCAAGTAAGACCAGCATAAATGCTCATGACAGTTAGGATCAACAAAATATACCCACAAGCAGATAAAGAAAGAAAACATGTTCTCATACCCTCAGTCTTCTAGCTATGCATCATCGAAAACTTCTCAGGGAGAGACCACTCATCAAAGAAATCCTCATAGGCAGCACACAAAGAAAAATAAAGTCACCATATCTCACGCGAATTGATTGTTTAAGTGTGTGTGTGTTGGTCATAGAGTCAAACTCTGGTTATCACATCTGCAAATGAGCACTATTACATCATACTTAGACTATAGGCAAGACATCTGATAAGTGTTAAGAAACACTCGACGCAAGGGTAGTGTTGAAAAACACTGTTTGCGATGGTGTTGAAAAACACCTATTGTGAAATGCCCCAAGAGACAAACGCACCTAAAAGACCAATGCTAACAGTTATGCCCCCTAAACAAAGACAAAGACCAATTCTAGACTAAGCCAAATAAGGTTAAGGCATGATGGAAAGTGGCTAAGTGTTGAGGACGCATGCTAACAAATAGGAGTGCAAAGGCCTCAAGTAGCGCCTGTTTCCAGGTTTTCACCACTTGGATTCTTTTTTTCAATTTTTAAATTTTTTTTTTTTTTGGATTTTTTATTTTTTTGATTTTTTTGTATTTTTTTCAGGACTTTTTATGCTTTTTAGGATTTTTTTCAGCATCATATATGAATTTTTTTGTGGTATTTTTTTAGGATCATAAAATATGTACAAAGGATGCCCCCAGACAGAACGGGCATCAAGGATAGAACTTCTTTAGGTGCACAATGTTGATGGGATCAGGGAGCTGTTCTCCATCAGGATCTGATAGTAAATACGCACCAGTACCAAAAGCAGCTGTGATGACATATGGTCCAAGCCAATTAGGTTCAAATTTGCCCTTTTGTTCTCTGTTCTGTTGGTTCTTCGGGTTCTCTCGCAAAACAAGATCACCTATTTGAAATTCTCTAGGGTGAACCTTTTTGTTGAATGCTTTGGACATACATTTCTGATATACTCGCATGTGATCAAAGGAAGCCTTACGCTTCTCATCTAGAAGTTCTAACTCCTGTAACCTCATGGCACGGTAATCCTCATCTGTAATCAAACCTTTGAGTGAGACTCTAAGTGATGGTATCTTGACTTCTAAAGGCAATACCGCTTCAGCACCATAGGTGAGAGAAAAAGGAGTGGCTCCTGTAGGTGTGCGAATGCTTGTTCTGTAAGCCCATAGTGCTAGATTGATTTGCAAGTGCCAATCCCTACCATTCTTGTGCACTGTCCTATGAAGAATCTTAAGAATAGTTTTGTTAGATGCTTCTGCCTATCCGTTTCCCTGTGGAAAAGAGATGGAGGACCAATGTTGCTTGATTTTAAACTTTTTGCATAGGTGCTTTAGGTCCTTATTCTTAAATTGACCTCCATTGTCAGTAATGATCTCAGAAGGCACTCCAAATCGGCAAATAATATGATTCAGGATGAATAAAGAAATGGTCCTTCCTGAAGCAACAGAAAGTGGCACAGCTTCCACCCATTTTGTGAAGTAGTCAGTGGTAGTAATAATGAACTTGTGTCCACCTGATGAGTTGGGACGAATCTGCCTAACCAGATCAAAGGCCCAGCGCTGAAATGGCCAATGAGAAACAGAAGGGATCAGTTCCCTACCTGGAGCATGAATCAGGTTTCCATGTTTCTGACATTTTTCACATGACTTAGCAAAGGTGACTGCGTCTATCTGCATTGTGGGCCAATAATATCCCACCCTAAGCAACCTTCAGGCCATGGAAAGACCATTAGAATGTCCACCACAAATGCCCTCGTGGATGTCAGCTAACGCTTGGTTGGATTCCTCCTTTTCCAAGCACCTAAGGAGCGTCCCATCTAAACCCCTCCTATATAAATCACCAGAGATGAGGGTGTGCCAAGAGGTGTTACGGATGAGGTTTTGGCATTCAGAGCAGTTGAATGTGTTGGGAATGATGCCATCACGAAGGTATGAATAGATAGCACCATATCGAGAAGACTCATGTGATAATGGCACAAATGACATGGCTTTCAGACGAGTCAAAGATGGGATGGTGTAGCTCTTCCACCAGGAATTCAAATCTGGATTCATGTGTCTCCAACTGAAGAAGTGAAGCTAATGTGGCCATGGCATCTGCAGCCTTGTTCTTTGTCCTAGGGATCTGTTGAAACGTCACAAAAGTGAAGTAGCGTCTCAAAGAATCAACCATCCTTTTGTAGGGTATCAATTTGTCATCCTTGGTTTGATACTCTTCATTGACTTGGTTGATGATTAACTAGGAATCCCCAAAGACATGTAATTCTGTGATGTTCCATTCTATAGCCATCCTCAAGCCATTAGTTAAAGCTTCATATTCTGCGATATTATTGGTACATGGGAATAAAAGTTTGTAAGACTTTGGAATATTGTACCCATGTGGAGAAACAAATAACACTCCAGCACCTGATCCATTTTGCATGCAAGAACCATCAAAGAACATTGTCCAAGTGCGAGTAGTTGTATACAAGATGTGTTCGTCTAGGAACTCCACTTGGACCGGCATACTATCCTAAATTGGGAAATCAGCTAATTGGTTAGCAATAGCTTGCCCTTTTATTGCCTTCCTTTCAACATACTCTATGTCAAATTCAGTGAGGACCATTGTCCATTTAGCAAGTCTACCCATGAGGGCAGCCTTACTAAGCAAGTATTTAAGAGGATCAATTTTGGCAACCAAATGTATGGTGTGAGCAAGCATGTAGTGGTGCAACTTTTGAGAAGCAAACACCACTTCCAGACAAGACTTCTCAATATTATTGTAATTGATCTCATAGGAGATGAGAGTACGGCTGATATAGTATATGGCCCGTTCTTTCCCAGTATCATCTGATTGAGCCAACAATGCCCCCAGGGAAGTGTCTGTAGCTGAAATATATAGGATCAATGGTTTCCCTGGAATAGGAGGCATTAGAATCGGAGGATTAGCCAAGTATTGTTTGATCTAATCTAGGCTCTTTTGACAATCCTCGTTCTAGACACAAGAAGCACCCTTATGCAATGTCTTGTTAAAGGGTTGTGCCCTATCTGCAAGTTGAGAAATAAACCTCTTAATTGATTGAAGACATCCCTGAAGACTTCTCATTTGGCTGATATTTAGAGGAGGTGGCATATCTAGAATTGCTTGGACCTTTTCGGGGTCAACCTCGATACCTTTTGCTGATATTATGAATCCTAAAAGTTTGCCTCAGGTGATGCCAAATGCGCACTTCTTTGGATTCAATCTGAGTTGAAACTGTTCCATTCAATCTAGAATTACTTCTAGATCGTCGAGGTGTGTGTCCCATTTTCTTGATTTTGCCAAGGTATCATCCACATAATCTTCCATGTTTTTGTGCATCATATCGTGAAAGATAGTGGTCATAGCTCTTTGGTAGGTTGCTCCTGCATTCTTTAATCTGAATGGCATGACGTTCCAGCAATAGGTTCCCCATGCACATGTGAATGCTATTTTCTCTTGGTCTTCAGGAGCTATTTTGATTTTATTATACCCTGAGAAACCATCCATTAGAGAGCATATGTCATAGCCCGTTGTCATGTCCACTATCATGTCAATGTTTGGAAGTGGAAAATCATCCTTTGGGCATGCTTTGTTTAAATTTCTAAAATCTGTACATACATGAATGGACCCATCATGTTTGGAAACTGGTACTATGTTTGAGATCCATTCTGCATAATCGATGGCTCTAATGAATCCAGCTCTCAAAAGTTTTTCTAATTCCCCTTTGACAAGGAGAGCTACATGGGGATGCATTTTTCTGAGTCTTTGTTTTACTAGCTTGACTCCTGGAGCTATGGATAAGTGATGCATGATAAGATTTGTGTCAAGCCCTAGCATGTCTGAATAGGTCCATGCAAAATTAATTTTCTTTTTCTGTAAAAACTGTACATATGCCTTGGTCTCTTCTTTTGATAAAGACTGAGCAAGATGGACTATCTGAGGATTTTCTTCTGTGTTCAAATTGACTGGCTTTGTTGGCTCAATCAATATTGATGATCTATCCTGGAAATAACTTGGCAAGTTATTAAGTACCCCATCCTTAGGTGCCTCAAAGAGGTTTTCACCCTCGGATGCGTCATTTCTTTTTACTATTTTTTGTTCTGACACCACCACAAAGTGGTTTTCGCCATCAGACCTATTTTTCTTTTTCTCTTTTATTTTGAGACTGAGGTACTTAATATCAGGCTCTGTCATGCTGGTTGTTGGTTCACTGGTGGAAGAAGCCATGGGTTCAAGAGCATTCAGATAGCAGGCAATTTCGTAATCATTCTGAAAGGTGAGGAATGTAGGCTCTTGATGGCGCTGAGACCAGTCAATTAGGTCAAAGTGAACAAGGGGTAGGTCAATGACTGGTTCAACGTTGTTTATGTGAAAAGTGTCATCTCTGGTGACCATATAATCAGAGTTCATCAAGTCTTCTCCTAAGATACCTGAATTAGAACTCATCCTATCAAACGAAGCGTCGTCCACTAAGGCAATTTGAGGAGTACAATCCTCTAGTCTTACACTAGGCTCGTTAGCCGCATCGGGTTGGGTACTATAAGCATGGATAATATCTATGTCTAGATCAACTGTCGCATCTGAAAGTGAGTCCCATTCATATTCATGGGAATCTGTGTCTGAGTCATCATTTGGGCCTTGTGATGTAGAAGCCTTCAGGTTAGGAAGGTTTTCCCCCTCTCTAGTGCTAGTATTGGTACTATCCGTCGCAGCTAGGACAGTAACACTTTCCTTTGTCGATCTAGCAGTCATACAGTCACTATCCATCGCAGCTGGGATAGTAGGGCTGTCAAGTATCAAATCTATGGAATCTCCCCAAAGGAGATTCGTTGAGGGCACCCAATCATCAGACACATCTTTTTGATTGGAAAGATCAGGCGTATAATCTGAGTCACTGTCACTGTCCGTCGCAGCTGGGACAGGGACACCTTTCTTCTTTTTATTCTCAAAACCTAAGCCAACCGTGGACTTATTCTTTCATCTGAAAAGAGCATGATCAAGAGGCTCAGCTTTAGCATCCAACCTATGACTAAGGGGACCATATCCAGGATAACCCATATTTTTAACCAGTGTATACCCTCTCCCATAAGCTTTAGGTGAGGGAGCAAAATTCTCATTGTGCTTGTATTTTTTCTCATGATAGATCCAATCCCTTACAGCAACTTCCTCTTTCTCTTCTTGAATGGGGACCGAAGACTCAAAAAATTTCCCAAATAATGTCATTGCTGAGGACGAAGGCTTCACATTTGGTGATGGTCTCCCATAAGACCTAGGAGAGATTGGCATGTTTGTAAAAGAATTAATTTTATAATCTCCCATCCCAAGATCTATGGCCTTGAACTTCTGCTTGCATTGTTCAAGTGAACTACTAGGACTGTCAACTTCCCTATTCAAAGGTACATGTGATCCCGCAGAAATGTTATTAACTAATAAAGCACTATCTCCAGGGATGCAAATTTCTACACCGTTATGGGGAAACTTAACACACTAGTGATATGTTGATGGGACTGCTTGCATTTCATGAATCCATGGCCTACCTAGCAAAATGTTGTAGGCTAGAGGTCCAACATCAACAATTTGAAATAATATATCTTTTTCTACTGGACCAATGCGAATAGGCAAAACGGCCAATCCCTTAGAACTTCTTTCTGCTTCGTCATATGCTTTGATTGTGATCCTTTTCCTTGTGTCAATGACATTCTTGAAATATCCTAGAGCCAGCAACAAACTCAGGGTATAAATATTGAGCCCCGCACCCCCATCTATCAGTACACACCTAACACGGGTTTTATGAATCATGACTTCGATGTGTAAGGCCAAGTTATGTGGGTGACTGATGGATTTGTCATCTTCTTTTGAGAAGGTGAGGTAATGAGGGCTAGCCAAATGGTTGACCATGTTCTGGAATTGATCAATATCTAAGTTGTTAGGGACGTTGGCTGCTCGCAAAGCATCCTCAAGGACGCACTTGTGCTTAGGAGACAATTTTAAAAGCTCAAAAATGGATATCTGCGCGGGTGTACATTGTAGCTGGTCAATAAGATTATAATTGGAATCAGGACCAACGGCAGATTTGGGAGGGGCACCTTTGGACATGGGCTGCTTAGACTTGCTAGTGCTAGGACCTTTAATGATAATGGGCACTTGGGCCTGCCCCCTAGTGACAGCATTGAGGGACTGGGGCATTCTTTGTGAGTGAGGACCTCTTATCACCACAGTGGGTCTTTCATCAGTCATAGGAGTTGAGTCCATATTATGTCCGTAGGGATCTTTCCCTCTCATCATGTTGACACTATCATCCACAACTTCAAGCATGTTAATAACGTTCTCCGCATTTTTGTAGGTGTAGTTGATAGCCGCCTTGCCATTCTTATTGTTAGAATTCTCTCCTTTCTCATATTTAGGCAAGGGCTCTTTAAAGGCTTCATGATCTGCATTAGTGGTTAACCCATCCACTTGTAATTGTCCTTTCTCATTAAGGTCTTGGACAAGATGCTTGAGTTTAAAACAATTTTATATGTCATGTCCAATCCCATTATGAAAAATGCAAAAAGCCTTCGCATCCCACCAATGAGGTAAAGGATCCGGTATACGATGTTTTGTAGGATCCTGTGGGTGTGCCAAATTATGAGCAACTAGTGTCTTAAAAACATCTATGTAAGATTCTCCCAATTTGGTAAATTGTCTTTTCTCCGTTTTAGATCTCCTTTGATACTTAGGTTTATCTTGTTGTGTTGAAGACGTTTGCAGCTTCATAGCTTGAACTGCATGGGAGAGGTTAAGAACTCCTTCATTTTTTACTTGAGATGAGTCAACAACTCCGTCGTTGACCACTTGCTTGTTTTTGTTCCAATAGGAGTTCTTTTTGTCCTTGTTACCATTAGTATTGTTATTTTGGCTATTGTTGTTATTTGTTGGTTTGGCCAAAATTCCTTGTTCTTTCAGGACATCCTCAATGCGACATGCCACCTCTACCATAGTATCAAAGGAATTAAACAGGATTTTCTTGACTTCATATCTTAGTTCTGGTATTAGATTGCTCACAATGATATCAATTCTCTCCTCTTCAGGAATTGTCCTTGGGTATTTTGAACACAATCGCCTCCATCATTGTAAAAATGTGACAAAAGATTCCCCTTGATTTTGCTTGAGTTTGCACAAATCAAGCTTTGTGACCGACCTCGATAAGTTGTAAGCAAAATGTTGAACAAACCTTTGGACAAGTTCTTTAAATATCTTTACTGGAGGGGAAAGGTTGGTGAACCACTCCATGGCTTGACCTTTTAAACTCCTTGGGAATAATCCCATCAAGTAGGAGTCTTCATGGTGAAAGGAAAAGCTCATTATTTAGAACTGTCGAACATGGTCATGAGGGTCACCAGTGCCATCATATTTGTCATATGTTGGGAACTCAACTTTCTTAGGGAATTCTACCATCACCACACTTTTGTCAATGGGGTTAGGACATATGGAGTCCAAATGAAACGTGCTCTTGGGAGCCTTCATCCTGTCTATATCCTTTTGCATTTGTAAGATCACCTCATCAGTTGAAGGGCTCTGTTTCTTGATCTTTTGGTGAACATCAAAATTATATGAAACTTTAGCACCTTTGTTAATAAGACTTTCCAAGAATTGGTCTTTGTTTTGTTCCATATATTGCTCCACATATGCTTGAAAGGATGGTTCTTGTTGCATAGTCATGAAATCCATATGATCAAATTTAGCATAACTTCCTCCATATTGTGAGCCATGATGTGCTCATTGGGAGGGTTGCTTTGAGTGTCTATGAGATGACTGTCTCCTATGATGGTCATATCTGGAAGCCCTTCTTCCTCTAGGACTTGGGGATCGTGAGGGCATCCTTGATCTTCTTCTAGGGCTTGGGGAAGGGGTAGATGGGGGTGAGTTGGTCCCACTATTGGCTCCCCTCCCATTAATTTGGCTTTGGAGTTGTTGTGCATAGAGTCTATCTTCTTCTTCTTGGGTGACTCTTTTCTGTATATCCAACAATGCACGTTCCTCTTCCTCTAGTTGTCTGAATTTTTCTTTTTAGCAGCCTGTTCGTCTAAGTAGACTTGCTTCTCTCTCTCAATGCTTCTCAATCTTGTATTTTCATATCAAGAGGTGTCTTTAAGTGGGGAGGTTTGTCTCGAATGCCTTATTGCATTGGCTGCGTTGATGTGGTGATCACTAGATTCGTTGTTCTGGTCTTCGTGTTGTGACCCTGAATCTGAGTGAGTTTTCTTATGATGTCTTTTAGCTCGTTGGTGAGCATCAAAATACCTCATGTTGTTGGGAGGTGACCTAGGTGGACTAGCATGAGAAGAACCACCATACTCTCTTCTATGTCGTTGGAAGATATCCTCAAGAGTTTGATTCATGGCTTCTCTTTGTTGTCGGGTAAAAGTGTAACTCATGTCCATGCTTGATGAAAGTGGTATGAAAGAGGTGCTCACCTCACTAGAATTAGCTCCCGGATTAAAATAAACCTCAGATTCACTCTTAGGAGATTGATCAAAAAGGGGACCTTTTCCCTTAGGTTGTCGACGAGTCTTGACAGGTGGTAGCTGGCTAAAGGCAACAGGGGGTCACTTCCCTTGATTGACTTGGTACCTTGTCGTAACTGACATGAAAGAAAGATACTCTCAATGAAAAGGTGACTTCTCAAAGTGTCAACGCCAAAATAGGATAATCAAAGTCCTCTATTGTCCAAAAAAGAAATCAAAAGAAAAAAGGGCTTTACCAACACTGTCAAAGAGGTGCTTCAAATCAAAGGGTGACTACCCTTGCACTTTTGAATTAGGAGGTTGGACTAGGCCAAAAGATAATTGAAACTGAGATTTAAAATGAAAATTATTTGGACAATAAGAGTACTAAAATTTTTCAAGAATGTAGCTAACAATCTTAGAGATGAACCTTGGCACCAAGAATGACCTAACTTGGCAATTATTTCAAAGTGATTTCGTAAATCAAATGATGCTATCCTAGAGAATTAAAACCAGAAATTTAGAGTCAAGACAGGCCTCAAACGTCAGGGTGAGAAGCCTACTCTAAGACCTAGCTTGATTAACAGCAACTGAAACTGACCAAAATTTAAGCACGGCAGAAATTAACCAGGTGATATACTCCAAGCTACTAGGGTGATATACCTATAACCGTGCGATACTTCGCCTGAAGCCAGGCGATATACCTCAACACTGGCAGGCGATATACTCCAGGCGGGTCAGGCGATAGTCCTTCAGGGGTGAACTATCGCGCGATATTTCTCTTCAAAGCAGGTGATATTTCTAGCAAGCGCGAAGTATCACGCGATAATTCGCTTTACAGTGTGCGATACTGTTGCAGATTTGTTTAACTCTTGACCAGAATTGTGTAAAATTTGCATTTTTGGGTTTGTTTGGTCAAAATTTTCAGTCTGAGGGTTGATGTTTTTGATTTCAGTCACAATATCAGCAGAATTTCGGTAGGTTTGCAAATAGTAAGGGATCAAAACATGGTCTCAAACACTTGAAACAAGGGCAAAAGCAACCTTGCCAAGACAAACACTTGTGATATCAAAAAAATAAAATTGCACTCTATGGAAGCTACCGATCATTTGTATGTTGAGAATGTTTACACTGGTATCACACAATCGAAGACACTTCAAGAAAATCTATCCTAAAAGTCAAGGCTCAATACTTACCAACTTAGCCCACAACTTGATGCCCCCTCGCCTCACACCAAGTGGTTACCCACAAGAGATGTTGGCTTTGTCATAGAAATGTCAAATGACACAACCAAAGGGACACATATGGTGAGTATCTTAAGGTGATCCGGGTAAACCACTTGGATCAATCCTTGCACTAAGAAGATAAGTGGCTAAAATAAGGT
This sequence comes from Chamaecyparis obtusa, assembly GCA_027943335.1. NCBI lineage: Eukaryota > Viridiplantae > Streptophyta > Pinopsida > Cupressales > Cupressaceae > Chamaecyparis > Chamaecyparis obtusa. The sequence goes on along the minus strand of BSBK01012442.1, from coordinate 80,250 downwards.
GGCTTCTATCTAATGGCTCTTAATAAGGATTTCCGTTCACAACACCCCTCTTGCTCCTCATAAAGAACTAGGACCTTGTGGTCTCAAGAGTACCTTAAGCATTCTTGTTCAATGTTTTCCCCATGGTCGCAATCCCATGAGCTACTCACATCAAACGAAGACAAGTGTTATGTCTACCAAGGTTTTTGGTGTCCTTGATAGCCTTGAGATTATAGTGAGTTGGAATCACTTGCCACCAAAGAAAATGATGACAAGGTTGTCCCCACTTGAGTTGTTCCTCTTGATTGCTCAAGAGCAGGCCCGCTAAAGGATCCTAAACTAAACAAAGAATAGATCAACTCTTGAGGTTCAAGGTTTTTGGTTCACCACAAGGGTGAAGAGCATACTCCCCTATCTCAAGAATCTCTCCCAAACACACCAAGCAAAGAGGTTCAATTACTCCCTTGCTTCCAAAACTTTAAGATGGGTCAAGATTTTCTGGTTCACCTAAAGGTGAAGAGCATACTTCTCCTACCACCTCAAGATCCCTTTCACAAGGTATTAAGATTCCTAATACAATTAGTGAATGCCACACTAAAAAGGAAAGCAAATAAGCAAGCAAGAAAAAAAAAAAAAAAAATTATGCTTGGGCAGCCCTGCAAAAACTGTTAGTAGCCCTCTTTGACATGCGTTTTTAGCAATTTTCAAGCAAATGAGAGCACCTACAAACACAACTTGTTAGACCCACAAGGTTAGCAAAATCAAAATCCAAATGTAAACATGCAATAAACTGCTAGATTTAAGCTAAAAGATGCAGGTTAGACCTATCTAAACACAACAAAACAAAACAGCAAACTAAAAAAGATCAAATTCAGATGAAAAAATTGGAAATGCAAGTCTCTGTCAGACCAGGCGATATTTCTCAGACTTCACCAGTATCGCGCGACACAGTTTCCTATAGCCGCATGATATACCTCAGTCTGGGTGATACTTCTCACTATGGGCGGGCGATACTTCGCCCGATAACAAGTGATATTTCTCAGTACTGGCGAGCGATTCTCTTCTCACGTGAAGTGTCGCACCACTATACAAAGGTATATCGCGCAATATTTCTGAGAAGTATCGCGCGATACTCTAAGATAGAAAATTGAAACTGCAAAATTTTTTAAAAATAATCCAAAAAATGACGAAAATGCAAGAAACTAAAGGACAAAGCCTATCTACTCTGCCCCACGGTGGGCGCCAGAAATGTACACACTAAAATGGTGCACTTTTATGAACCATTACATGCAAGGTTGCTCAAGAATGAGGCCTCACAAAGCGGCTCATAGCTCTCTATATATGGAGTTGCAAGGGACTATGATGTGTTTGCTCTCAACTAGAGCTACAAGCTTGTGACCTTGCTAGTCAACCACACAATGAGAGATTCACAATGAAGACAAGGGCAACAATGCCAATATCTCCAAGAATCACTATGAAATGCAATGCAATGCAACTAAAATGAAGATGCAAATGTGCAAGCTATGCTATGAAAATGGAAGGTACAATGCAACTAATCTATGAAAGGAAATAGCAATGGATTACAATGCTTCATATTTAGACTATGTGAGCTAGATCTATTGCATAAAAGGAAATCTATACTAAGAATGCCATTATCATGCAACTAAGAAAGCAAATATGCAACTAAATGATGAAATGAGGCAAGTCTTCAATGTCTTCAAAAGTTCCAAATGCACCTAAAACCTGCAGCATAACATTAGCATAAAAACCTAAGATATGCAAATGAAGGAGAGAGCTCTCCTTTTATAAGAAATGAGGTGAAATGGACCATGGAGATTAAGAGGCAAAAAGTCTTAATCAGCGGTGGAGCTTGAAAGAGGAGCAATCCATGTGCACAAGTATCCTCCAATAGAAAAATAAGAGTTGACTTTATGTCCATATGAGACAAAAAGTGCTTTTCTCCTTTTTATAAAACATGAATAATGCTTTATTTGTGCAACATAGGATAAGAGGAAAAGTGGGGGCTTTTTATTTAATTAAAAGGAGAGGAAATATTTTTTTTAGGTAAATAAAAAATTAGGATAAATGGTTAGCCCATAGGATAAAAATCTAATATATGATCGAAATTAAAACTTGATCAAGAGATTGATATTGTTAAAAAAATATTGATTATTGATAAAAATGATTCAGGGTTGATAAATCAAATAAATGGGGCCCAAAGTCTAGGCGACCATTTTTGGGTGCATACAAATATCACCTTTGACATTGATGTCAATGGGGGAGAGAATGACACGTAAAAAATAGTATGAAAGGATCATCCTTTGGAGGATTTGATGATTGATGAAGAGGATTTGAAAATATGCTAATGCAGATACAATATAGGCATGTTTTGGTATTTATGGAACTTAGATGTTTTTCATCTATGTTGCCATCAATGCAAAAGGGGGAGATTGTTAGCATAAATTTTGATGGTATTCCTATGGGGGAGTATCCTAGTAATGGTAGAGGCATGCTACATTGGTTGTGTGTTGCATTCATCATAGAGTTTGTCATTGATGGCAACATATTCAATGGATTGGTTATTTAGAAGCCTACAGAACAGGTTGCAGAGAATTATACGAACATTGTATAATGAATCAGCACATGTGCACTTAAAGGGAGAGTCCTAATGATGTCTTGGGTCACCATTTATGATCACACATGCTTATGAGTTGATTGGATAGAGTTATGATAAGTTTTTTGGAAATTATTTTTCAGAAGACAAAAACTGTGTTTTCACAGAGTTGATCGTAGAACTTTATGGATAGCACTCATGGTTTTTAAGTTATTATTTGTGAACATAGGTTTTTTACCTCTATTTGAGCATGAAGTGTTTTCATTAGTATCAACTAAGATCAGTCGATAATCTAAGCTATTCAAGTCAGTAAAAGATGGAATAAGGAGTTATTCAAGCTAGTCGGTTGAACTTACAAAGCCTTCATATAGAGTGGTTACAAGGGAGAACCTAATGCTAAAAGAACATTGGTTTAACCAAGTATGTTTACCAAGAATCAAAGTATACTAAGCACCGAGTTAGTAAACATCGAGCATTCTACACACCAAGCATCAGTTAATTCACCGAACAGAGAATATAGTGTTTACCGAGTTGTTCAGGAAACATCATAGTAATCAACAATGACACACACACACACACACACACACACACACACACACACATATATATATATATATATGCAAACGGTTTACATAGATCTATCAACGTATTACCAAGATAGAGGCACATGTATTATGGATGTAATCATTAAATTTTGTGATGATTCCTATGTAATAGTTAGATCTAGGTTATTTTTGTACACCGTAGATCTTAGGTTTTCTAAGATGTTGTAAACCTAATTAGGTCAAAGCAATTTTCCATATAATTGTAATTGATATCATTTTGACAAAAAGACATGACAAGGAAATCATGACGCAGTAGCCACTTACAGAACATCAAAATTCAGACAAAGTTTTACATGAATGAGCAATTATTAGAGATAGTATTCAGTTTATCTGAAACATACAAGGCTACTGAGAAAAACAGAGAGTGATATTCTACACATCAAGGTGAAATCTATTTGGTATTTCATAGATCTGATTCAGACAAGTTGAAGTTGTCATTTCCAAATATTTTTTGTTATCATTTAACCATTATAGCAAGATTTTAAATCTCTTAATACAGTAGACTTAATCATCTGTTTTAAATCTCCTAACTGAGTGCACACTTATTTGGTGTTGCTAAAATCCTTTCACAAGGTAGATCTAATAAATATTATGTTACTCCTAACAAGGTAAGATCATCAGAAGTGATCACAATTATGGCCTTAATTAGCATACTTTATTTACTACAGTAGTGAAGAATTTGTGGGTGTCATCCCCACCACAGTTTTTACCTTCTAACAAGGGTTTCTGTGTAACCAAAATACTTGTGTCATGTATTCAATTTCATGAATATTTTGTTTTTTGTTTTCATGCACTTTACATTTACAAGTTATTTGAATGTATGTTGCAAACAATGGAATTAGTTGGTTCGATAGACACTACTATTGCAGATTGTTGATTTAGTAAAAGTTTTTGAGGGTACTGATTCACCCCTCCCCTCTCAGTACTATATCTTTCCTATCCCAACAAGGTTCATGTTGGACACTGGCTGAAGAGCTTATTGCGATCACATGGAGTCATGATCATACATGTGACATCATCTATGGTGTGTGCATTGGCAAAGACCTATTTAGAGGCTGACCTGGAACATGTTTCAAGTAATATGATATGCAAACTTAATTAATGGATATAAATGATCAATCGATGTAACTACTATTTTGTAACATTTTAAGAGGTGTCATGTGCATCCTCGCATGGGTTCATTTTGTATTTTGTAAATAGGATTTATCCTATGAAGGTCAACTTAGATATAATTGTTGTAACTAGTATTTAAGGATTGAAATCCTTGGAAAATAAGTGTGGAACTACATATATGAGATGAAGATGTGAATGTGAGCTTAAGGTTGCATTGGATACTATTGGAAGAATAGTAGTTGTGCACTTAGGCACAAGATGGAGCTTGCTTGATATTAATTGAAGACTGGAAGTAGCTTCAAAATAGAATTATCTCAAACTTAATGTTGCGAGGTTTGGAGAACCAGAGGGTGGCTTTAAATCTCAAATCTCTTGATCAAATTGATGTATTGTACACCCCTAATAAGGTAATTTCCTTTAATAGAGATGGACTCCTAGCAAGGTCGATTCCTTGATTGGGATCACATTGTAAAAGGCTCCTAATAGGGTGTGTCCTTTAATCAAGACCTGCCTATTGTAATACTCAGCTCCTAATAGGGTTAGAACTCTTAACAGGGTTATTATACCTATAGTGCAGATATTTGTGGGTACCATCCCCACTGGGGTTTTTCCCTTAATAGGGTTTTCCTCAAGAATAATTATTGGTGTCTATGTGTATGTTGTATTCACTTTTCAGTTCAATATTGTGTTATAAGCAATAAGTTTGGAGTTAAAGTTTAAGTACTCTATATTGGCATCAAGTGATCCCCCCCCTCTTAGTTGATGGGGACACTATTATTCTAACATAATCTACTTGAATTATGCTAAAATATGCTAAAGAATGATAAAATTCAAGCAAATAATATCAAAACCATCTCATCTCTCCCTATCTAAAAAAGCTAAAAAAATTCTCTTAGCTTTGCATCCATTAGAGACAACTCTAGAATGATACAAATGGTTATGAAAACTTAAATCAAACTCACTACAGTAATGATGCACTAAGATAATGGATGATTTTCTCTAGAAATGCATTTTCTTTATAGATTTTTCCAAGCTTAGGGGGTAGAGTAAGATTAATTATGATTAAGTTTGAGTCAGGTTAATGGTTTCAAATATTGAGACAAAGTAAATATTTTGTTCTCAAAGTTTGGAACAAAGAGACAAAACGAAGGGTCAAGATGCATTTCCAAGATGTGCAATTGAAAATTGATTTGGTTGTTATCCATGTGAGCTTCTTCCTTCATTCTCATTAGTTGATTTAATTTTTGTCCCCATGTGATGGGTGAGAAAAATGGTAATAAATAAATAATTTAATTGATTTATCTTAGCCATGTGTAGCCTTGAATGGGTTGAATTTGATTTGATTTAACTATACAATTAATTTGATTCAATTGCATAATTATTTTCTCTTTTTTATTTAATTACTCCTTTTGGCTTTGATTTCAATTAATTCAAGATTTGTCTTCGATTACTCACTTTAATTTTTCCTTGACCATTTTTAGGTGTATACAAATGCCCCTCTTTGAATCAATGTGCAAAGCATGTTGGTTCAAAGAATGTCTGATGTTTAATTTCATGATGCATGATCCAATTTTGATGTCTTATTTCCTGATTTGCAACTATTTTTGATGAAAAATTCCTGATTTGATAATAGATTCTGGATTCACTATGTTAAGATATAGCTTCATTTGTATTGTTATATATATATATATATATATATATATACACACATACACACACACATTATTATAATGAAGAGTTGTGATATATATTATTATATTATTATCATTATTATATTGTTAATATAGTAATGATAATATTATAATGCATGGATATTATAAGTCATGATGGAATCATATTAACCAAGCATTATCGGTCACGATGGAATCGATATACATTACAAGTATTATCGGGTGTGCTAACAGCCGTTGTGTTAGCACAAGCAACTGTTATTAACAATTGCTTGTGTTAACAACAGTGACCGTTAACACAAGAGATGCACAGTTTAGTATGTGACGGTTCATCGTGAGAAGTCACGATCTTCCAAGATGTGACTAATCATGATATATATATTAATGCCTGCAGATGCGATTTGAATACAATCAGTCACAACGCTCATTGCTTATTCAATCTCATCTACAAACATTAATATATTTTAGTATAATATATATCAGCATCAAAAATAAAGAGTAGTACAGTATATATACCAGCAGTAAAATTATATTCCCAAGATCTAATTTCCTAACATGGTATTAGAGCCACATTAAAGGGAATTAATTTCTGAAATGTTCTTTAACTGGAATATAAAATAAACAGTAATATTTAAAGGAAACAGAGTTACCATAAATCATCAAAATGGCTACCGGAATCAAAATGGAAGATAGATTGGAAGGAGCTTCAAATTTTCTATCATGGAAAATTCGAATCACCACACTATTACAAGAACTAGAATTAGAGTCATTCATAGAAGTTGAAAAAGAGATGCCTATAGATGAATCAGAGAAAACAACTTGGAAAAGAAGAAACAATAAGGCTAAGAAATTAATCATTGATTCAGTTAAAGATTCCATTCTCCCAAGTATAGCAAGACTAACCACGGCATATGAAGTCTTTAAGAAAATTCAAGAATCATATGAAATAAACAATACAAGTCAAATATTAACCTTAAAGGAACAACTATTAAGCATAAAGATGAATAAAGGAGAAACAGTTACATCCTATTTCCTAAGAATTGTTGAAATTTGAGATCAACTATTCTCAATTGGTAACAATATAGAGGACATGGAATTATCTCTAATAGCACTAAGGGGATTACCAATATCTTGGGAGAATTTCATACAATGTATAAGCACTCATCCACCCTTACCAAAATTTGATCAACTTAAAAATGGCTGCACTCAGGAAGAATCAAGACTCATCTCCAGAGGACTAGGTTCAAAGAAAGAGGGAGAAACACAAGCTCTCCACACCAAGTCTCACAACAAAAAGAAAAAATCCTTCAAATGAAAGAGGGGATACAAAAGAGATTTTTCTAAAATTCAATGTTACAAATGCAATAAATATGGGCACACTCATCGAAATTGTCTTGAAAGACAAAAGACCCAAGCCATTGTAGCTGAAGCAAAAGAAATTCCACTTTTCTTTACAACTCTCTCAAGTGAACTAAATTCAAACAATAGAACCTAGATAATTGATAGTGGTGCATCAAGACATATAATTGGATTTAAAAATTAGTTTGAAACACTTGAAAATTATTCAACCGAAGAAGTAACTATTAGGGATAACTCCACTTACCCAGTAAAAGGAATAGGGACCTATACTATCAAGTTAAAGAATGGAGTATCCTTACAACTAAAAGATTATCTATTTGTACCCAGAATCAAAATAAATTTAATTTCTATATCAGGACTAGCAGATCAAGGATTTCATGTCACCTTTAATGAAGACAAAGTTCTATTATAGCCTAAGAATTCAAATATGAAAAATGCCACAATCATAGGGACAAGAGATGGTAGTCTATACAAACTATGTAATGACCAAAAAGTTGTACTAACTCATGAAATTACAAACCACAGTGAATTATGGCATAAGCGATTGGGACATCTAAGATATAATGCCCTACCTATGATAAACAAAATTACTACGGGACTTCCACACTTAAAAGCTAATCATTCTAGTATTTGTAAAGGTTGTGCACTAGGGAAGAATATAAAAGGATAATTCTCTACAAGTGAGCACAAATCTAAAGTAATCTTAGAATTGATCCATACTAACTTGTGTGGACCCATGTCAACACCTTCCTTAACAGGATCACTATACCATATTATCTTTGTTGATGACTATTCTCAGAAAACCTAGATATACTTTCTTAAGGTTAAAGAATCAAGTGAGGTACTATCTAAATTTAGAGAATTCAAAGCACTAGTCGAAAATCAAATAGACAAGAGAATAAAAGTAATAAGATCAGATAATGGAGGTGAATACAAATCTAACATATTTAAAGAGTTCTGTAATTCTATTGGGATTAAGAGGGAGTATACTGTGTCGTATATTCCTCAACAAAATGGAGTAGCAAAAAGGAAGAATAGATCCATAATCGAAGCAGCAAAAGCCATGATGCTCGAATCAAAACCTACATACTTCATTCTGGGCAGAAGCTTCAAATACAGTGGTATATATTCAAAATCGGTGTCCACACTCCATACTAGAAAACATAACACCAGAAGAAGCATTCATAGGGATCAAGCCAGATCTAAGTCATCTCAGGATATTTGGATGTCCAATATACATTCATGTACCTAAAGAAAAAAGGACTAAACTAGAACCATCAGGTAAGAGAGGCATACTTGTTGGTTATAGTGAAAACACAAAAGGGTATCGAATCTATATTCTAGGACAAAAGTCTGTTGAGATAAGTAGAGATGTAAAATTTGAAGAAAATAGCACATTTAAAAACGTTGAAGAGGATAACATCCCAGAGATAGAAGAAGATCACACAGCTAAAATTGAGAGGGAGAATATGGAAGAACCTGAACTACCAGTCATTGAAAATGAAAATACTGAAGTAATCAATGACAAGAAAAGGCCATTATGGGCAAGGAAAATGATTAAAGAAAATAATGTAGAACCAAATGAAATCTCTCATGAAAATAAAAGGACAAGAACTCAGAAATGTTATGCAGCTCTTATAACTAAAATCAATAATTTAGAACCATCAAATCCTAAGGAAGCATTATCTAATCAAGCTTGGAGAGAGGCAATGATTGAAGAATATCAATCCATAATAAAAAAAATGATGTTTGGGACATAGTACCTAGACCTAAAAACAAAACAATTGTTTCTTCTAGATTGCTATTCAAAATTAAATATGCTCCTGATGGAAGTATTGAAAAACATAAAGCTCGGTTTGTTGCTAGAGGGTTCTCACAGAAAGCAGGTATTGATTATGAAGAAACATTTGCTCCTCTAGCTTGGTATACATTAGTCAGAACCATTATTGCTATAGCAGCCTCTAAAGGGTGGAAGATACACCAGATGGATGTAAAAATAGCATTTCTAAATGGCACTATTGAAGAAGAAACCATTATTGCTATAGCAGCTCTAAAGGGTGGAAGATACACCAGATGGATGTAAAAACAGCATTTCTAAATGGCACTATTGAAGAAGAAGTATACTTAGAGCAGCCATAAGGGTTCATTATACATGAAGCATCAAAATATGTATGCAAACTAAAGAAAGCACTATATGGATTAAAACAAGCTCCTAGAGCTTGGTATGAAAGAATAAACACCTATCTTTCAAAGTTAGGATATTGTAAAAATGATGCAGATCCTAACATTTACTTCAAGATATCAGATGGCAACATGGTTATTTTGGTTCTTTATGTAGATGATCTTTTAATAACAGGAGAAGATCATCCTATTGCAAAATGTAAGCAAGAGCTAACTGCTGAATTTGACATGAAGGATTTAGGACTCTTACATTACTTCTTAGGATTGGAGGTTTGTCAAAAGAAAGACTATATTTTTCTAAATCAACAAAATTACACTATTGATATACTAACCAGGTTTGGAATGATGGAATGTAAGCCTTTATCCACACCTATGGAAACAAATTTGCACAAACTCAAAATTGAAGAAGAGGAGTCTGAACCCACTGATCCTACTTTATATAGAGAAATTGTTGGATCTCTTATGCACTTGGTGAACACTAGACCTGACATCTGCTATGCAACTAATGTATTGAGTCACTTTTTGTGTGAACCCAAGAAAATACACTTAATGGCAGCTAAGCACATTCTGAGATACCTACAAGGCTCTATTAGATTCGGGCTAAAATATGAAAAGGTAGAAATCAAACTTCAAGTTTATTCTGATTCTGATTGGGCTAGAAGTACTACTGATCAGAAAAGCACTACAGGGTGTTGTTTTAGTCTTGGGTCAGCTATGATCTCTTGGTTCAGCCGGAAACAGTTAGCAGTAGCACTAAGCTCCACTGAAGCTGAATACATGGCAGCATCCATGGGAGCACATGAAGCTGTATGGTTAAGAAAGTTACTATTTGGATTATTTGGAAAACCTCTAAATCCAACTATAATTCACTGTGACAATCAAAGTTGTATCAAGTTATCTGTTAATCCAGCTTTTCATAACAAATCCAAACATATCAAGATTCCATATCACTATATAAGAGATATGGTAGAGAAAAATATCATAAAGCTAGAGTACATTAGTACTGAAGAACAGAATGCTGATATTTTCACTAAGCCTCTTGCAAAATTGAAGACAGAATACTTCAGAAACAAACTTGGCATGATCAAGTTGTAATGTATGGTTTAAATTCCTCTTACTTGTAAGTTTTTTTATTCATGAATAAATATATTATATATATATATATATATATATATATATATATATATATATATATATATATATATATATATATATATATATATATATATATATATATATATATATATATATATATATATATATATATATATATATATATATATATATATATATATATATATATATTGCAATATTGTGTGAAAATGATCATTTTTTAAATGTGGGTTAATATTTCAAGGTGACGATCTTGTAATTAGTTAACCAAAGTGTCAAGATTGACTACTTAATTGTGTGTCCCGACTGTGCGGATATCTTGACTCTTATTATTACTTGTTGTGTAATAATGAAACCATATCACGATTGACTACTTAATTGTGTGTCCTAACTATGCGGATATCATGATATTCAAGTCTATTTTCATGACGAGACTACAAATAACTTGTGTGTCCTGAAGTGGCGGATGTCATGATAGACTCTAATGTTTAATACTCTTTCGCTAAGAGGGAGTGTTAAGATATAGCTTCATTCGTATTGTTATATATATATATATATATATATATATATATATATATATATATATATATATATATATATATATATATATATATATATATATATATATATATATATATATATATATATATATATATATATATATATATATATATATATATATATATATATATATATATATATATATATATATATATATATATATATAATGAAGAGTTGTGATATATATTATTATATTATTATCATTATTATATTGTTAATATAGTAATGATAATATTATAATGCATTGATATTATAAGTCATGATGGAATCATATTAACCAAGCATTATCGGTCACGATGGAATCAATATACATTACAAGTATTATCGGGTGTGCTAACAGCCGCTGTGTTAGCACAAGCGACTTTTATTAACAGTCGCTTGTGTTAACAACAGTGACCGTTAACACAAGAGATGCACAGTTTAGTATGTGACGGTTCATCGTGAGAAGTCACGATCTTCCAAGACGTGACTAATCATGATATATATATTAATGCCTGCAGATGCGATTTGAATACAATCAGTCACAACGTTCATTGCTTATTCAATCTCATCTACAGACATTAATATATTTTAGTATAATATATATTAGCGTCAAAAATAAAGAGCAATACAGTATATATACCAGCAGTAAAATTATATTCCCAAGATCTAATTTCCTAACACACTATTGAATTATTGATATGATACTTGAACTTGATTTGAAAAGATTCTCTAATTTCAATGCCCCACTGATAATTTTAAAAATTTCTCTTTTAATGCCCCTGATGAAAATTTTCATTTTTTCTGCTTGATTTTACCTCCTTTATGATATCTTATCCCCTCAGAAATTAATGGAAGTTGATTTGATCAATTTTGATCAATTTGTGATTTTTGTGATTTTCTTAAATTTTTGTGAGAACATTGTGCAAATTTGATTTCATTTCCGATAATGATATGACAACTCACTGATGATAATGTCCTAGGTGCAGAAAAATTTAGTTGGATAATGTTTTGACCTTGGGTAAAAAATGTGATAAAAAGCCTCCTTTTTATGTCAAAGGACTATATAAGACTCAAAAAGTCACTTTCACTATTCATTTTCACTCCTTTGTTTGACTTTTTACTTTGAGCTTTCCAGTGATATTGTAGCGATAGTGGTCCCCATTCATGAGCATCGGTTTGAGAGAGGCCATAGATACTAGCACCTAGCTGACTATGGACCTCCGATGAGTACCTCGGTCCTTGTTTCTTTTTTTTTTCAATTTTCATTAAAAAAATTGAATTTTAGGCATTGATTTATCTCATTTTTGCCAAATTTATCAAATAGCGCATAAGATTGCTTTTAGTAGCACATATGATTTTTTTTTAGCGCATCCATGCACTAAAATAGTATGTATAATAGATCAAATAGTGCATAGAAATATGTGCCCTAGGAATACTTTAGCACGTCTAATATGTTTAGTAGTGTGTATGATTAGGTCAGTGCAAATTATTGATTTAATAGCGTATACACTACTTTGAAATAGCGCATATGATAAGAAATGATGCATGCAAAATGTTTTAACGCATTTGATTATTTTTATAGCATGTATGATAAACAAAATAGCGCTTAAGTGTTTTAATGTGTACCATGTAATGAAATGATGTGTACTTTCATTTTTTGAATTTTTAACCTAATTGATGAGCTTTTTTTATTTGATTGGTTTTTGTGTTCGATTGATTGATGTAAAATGTTATGCCTATGATGAAAACATGTATTGTGATGTCATTTTGATCATTTTTTATGAATTTTGATTGTTAAACCGGCTGATTGGTATGCTTGATTTGATGTTTTTTATCTTCTCTGATTAGAATTAAGAAAAGAAAAAAATGGTGTGCTCTAGGTGAGCGATAGGATGATAGATTCTTTGATTGACTTGTGATGATCCACTTAGATAATTTTACTGATGTGATGTCATTTGATTCAACAATTTCACATAAACAGATTATATGTCTAGGGTTTATATCTATGACCCTTAGATATGGTTGAGCATTTGAGTTCTCAAGAGTAGCATCTTATCGGTTGTTATGGATTGTCCTTCCTCCTAAACATGTCTCAATTTGACATGAATCAAGGTCTTCTCACTGATATGGTAGAGCATTGGCACTCTGATCATAGCACCTTCCACCTATCAATGGGTGAGATGACAGTCACCACTGAGGATTTTTGGATTAATTATGAAAAGATAAGTACTGAGAGGGGAGGGATGAATCAATACTCCAAAAACTTGTATCTACTCTTTTAACCATTCATCGAATAGAAAAATTTGCATACATCAACTTAAAAATATATAAATCAAAATCATAGAACACAATTCATAACACTATAATTTTTGTATTGCAAAAATCCTTGGTCATGATGATTTTTTATTGTACTCGACTCTACCCCTTTTTCTTTTTAGAAAAATCCATATGCAAACAACATGCAAATTTAGTCTATATGAATGCAGTTAGTTGTCTATTTTAATAAAAAAGGATACTTCTTTTCATCATTGAGATTTTGAGACATGAAATTGGTACAATCATCACTGGTTCAACCATGATGGTCTGAATAACTTTTTCTCTCAAAAAAAAATCACCCCTGAAATTGGTACAACCCTCACTAGTTTGATTTTACAACCATGATGGTATGAATATCATTTTCATTGGATTAAATGTTGCAAGTGGATTTGGCATTAAGATATGAAAGGTCTAAATGGCCAAGGTATCATGTTGTGTAAACAGACAAAGATATGATCCACTCCATATGTACATGTCCTCGATGATTCTTTGATGATCATGTCATTAGACATATGTTACATACTTTGAAGAATCAACCTTAAGACAATCATGTAGAAATCAAGAAAATTATAATTCTTTTATCATCGCTCCTTTAGACAAAAGACTTCATCAATTTGCTAAAAAGATATGACTCCAAAATTAAGTAACACTTTGAACATTTTGCCATTTTTTTCAAATCCATATTTCAAGTAGATCTTCATCCATTTCAATCTTTGTTTTTATTTTTAATCCTGATAAAGATAAGGCAATGTGTAAATTAAGGATCAAAGTGTCAATCATTTTGAGATCAAATACGTTTGAATTAGGAATTGATATGAATCAAAAGTTCTAGTGCCAAATTTGTGGTTTGATGCATTGATTTGGACCAATTGGTGTCTATTTGATGAACCACTTTGATTTAGGATAAATACCCCTAGTTTGATTCCATTGCGATGTTGGACTTAAACAATTTTCCAAACCATGACAAAACCCTTGGATATTTACAAATTCAGCTCAGGGACTTTATTATGAAATATGTACAGATGATTGCTTAATGCAAGAATGTAGACAAGGATGATGGAGAAATATAGATGGAAGACAAGACTATACTTGACTTAAGGGTCAAATGGCACCTATTTACCAAGTTTTCACCACTTGAATTTATTGCTCTCTTTTTTTACCAAGGTGCCTATTTGCCACGTTTTCACCAAGATAACCTTTTTTTTAGGATCCATATTTGAATTTTCTTTCTTTCTTCATGATCAATTTTCCATCGTTCTTTATTTTCTTCAAGAACTCTTTTTCACTATTTCTTATTTTTTTAGGAACTCTTTTTCATTGTTTTTTATTTTCTACTTTCTGATTTTTTTGGATTTTCAGGATCAATTCTCAATTTTTTTGGATTTCTTCATGATCAATTTTTTTTGTACAAGGTTGATGTTATCTCATCTGATATTTTGATACTCATTCAACTAATCTAGGTATAAAACCTTTTTATATGTATGTTATTGATAGGTTCTTGTCCATCACAATCGGCTAGCTTATATGTTCTTGTCCTGAAGGAAGATGGTGATGTTAATCTCCATTGAGCATTCAAGGTTGTCATTAGTATCAAAGGCTATCAAAGAGATCGGTCAGACACTTACATTGAGTTATTCGGTAACCAAAAGCAAGATAGACTAGTCGGTAAAGCTTACACACTAAGTACTATACAGTTTATCGAGCACCAGCAGACACCAAAACTGACAAACAGTAAACACCAAGCGTCGTAGTATACACCAAGCAGTTTACACAGTGTTTACCGAGGATCAAAGGAAACGGCATAGTAATCAAAAATGGCACATTATTCTATACAAATAGTTACAACGGATCGTAAAATGGTTTACCAAGATTGAGGAACATTTATTGTAAAAGATACTCATTAAATATAATGTATATATTATTGTAATAGTTGATCTAGGATACTTTTACACCATAGATCTTAGGGTTATGATTTTGAATTGTAACCTAATTTTGTTAAAGCGGCAAAAATATAACACTATATATTTGTGTGTTTGCATCATTTTTGGTGTGAACTAATATATGAATTAATGAGCACTTGAATCTATTACCTAACTTCAAGTCAATCAATTAACAAAGCAGGACAGAGTATAGAGGTTATCAGATTAAGCAGAATCAAAGAAGGCTACCGAGCAGATTCAGAGAAGAGATTCATCATAGTTAAGGTGATATTTTATGAGCACTTACAGATCTGTATCAGACAATTGAGTTGTCAAATAGCAAATAATTGCCTATTGCTTTCTAACAATTGTAATAGAGTTTTGGTTAAAGTCTCTTTACAGAGTAGACTTAACAGTCTTATGTAAATCTCTTAACTGAGTGCACACTTCATTAGTGTTGTTAAAATCCTATAACTAGGTAGATATAGCTGATCTAACATGTCACTCCTAACGGGGTGAGATCATCAAAAGTGATCAAAACTTATAGCCCTAATAGGCAAATCTTTTCTATCTGCAGTAGTGAAGAATTTGTGAGTGTCACCCCCACCACAGTTTTTACCTTCTAACAAGGGTTTCTGTGTTACCAAAATACTTGTGTTATGTGATTGTCATATTGATTTCATATTGTTTACTTACATAAGTTAAATGGATGATTGATTCATGCAATTAGATTCAAGTTATTTTGGTCGGTTATCACTATTTATAGTTTTAGATTTGAAAGGTTTACAAGTGAAGATTTGAAGGCACTAATTCAACCCTCCCCTCTCAGTACCTATCTCTCCTAATTCCAAAAATTGGTATCAGAGCGAGGTTCTCTTATTGAATAGTTTAACCACTAAAGGGTAAAAGATCTAAGTCATGGAGAGATATAAGCTTGACAAGACTATTGAGAATCAGAAGATACAAATGTAGATGTTTATGGAACAGTATAAACAAGCCAAGGAAGGACTAAAGAAATTATTGGTTGAAAGAAAGAACCTAGCTACTCTACAAAATGAGATTGGTTACCATGAAGAACCTATTGATGAAATGTTCGAGCATATTGGATCTAGCTCTGGAAGCATCTCTGATGAATCTGAAAGCATATTCATTGATTTATCTGAAAAGAATCAACATTTAACTGATCAATTGAAAGCGTTAAAAATTGGTCAAGAATCTCAGATTGTGAGAATGGTAGAAATAATGAACAAAGAAAAATAAGCCGAGCAAGAAAGGAATCTAGCTATTGATGACCGAAGACAGATGACTAAACAACTTCAAGCTAAAGAGAGTGAGATACAGAGACTCACTGATCATCATTTCCAAGTAACTAATCAAATGATGACTGTAAATCAAGAGATAAACAGAGTGAATGGAGAATTGTCAAGAATACTAGAAGATGCTGCAAGACTCAGAGAAGAGAATGAGAAGTTAAGAAATGAAGTGAAAAATCAACAGCAACAAAATGAAATGAAGAAACTTGCTGAGGACAGTTCCAAGAAGATTGATGATTTCTTGTCTAATCAAAGAAGATTTGGGGGTAGAGCTGGAATAGGCTACACTGGTGAAGAAGAATCATCACAACAAGCTAAACAATTCAACATCAGTCAAAATTAGAAACCTAAAGTGTTGACATGTTATCACTGTGGTCGGGACATACTTCTAATGTGTGTAGAAGCAAAGCACAAGGTAAACCTCTTGTCACTCCTAAGTTTAATGGATACTATTACTATTATGGAAAGTTTGGACATCCAGCTTATGAGTGTAGAGCTAAACAGAATGATATTGCTAACAAAACTACTATGGAGAAAATATGCTACACCTAACACTGTATGAGAATGTAAGGCGAAAATGAAACAAGTCTGGACACCTAAGGAGAAACCACAACCCAGGCCATATCAACAGAAGAGACAAGATAACTCTTATGTTAGGGATTATAATACATGGACTAACTGTGTTGTATGTGGTCAGTATGGGCACATTGCAGCAATTTTTTACAGAAAGAGTTGGATTGGACAATCAAGAAGCTGGACAAGCACTGGGATGGCTTGCATGCACTATCATAAGGTCGGTCATTTAAGCAAGAACTACAAAGACCGAGCACCAGATGAAAACCATATATGTGAGAGTGGACATACTATCGCATATATCATGAAGTTAAGGAACACTATGTGGAAGAATGCATCTAATGAGAATGCTGAGTCAAGTAATGTTGTCGGTGAAACCTCATCCACTAGATTGGGTGACATTGGTACCTCCACTTAAGATGAAATAGGTATGTATGGGACTGACATTTCAAATGATCACATTTTACATACAGTTCCTTATGCATGATGTACTTATACCAAATCAGCATGGAAAAAGATGCACTATGGTTTAGTTCTCATGAGCTAACAATGTTATATAGTCGGTAAAAGAGAGATCAAGAGTTGGTTACCCATTGGTAATCGCTATCTAAGGTTAACTAAGAACATGTAGCAACCGATGAAGAAACTCTATGTTAACTAAGCAAAAAAAAATTAGTTGTCACCAAGCTGACAGCTGTTTCGTACTGAAAGTTAGATCAAGCATTTATTGCAGGAAAGTTTGAGTGGGAATATCAAAAAATCTATAAATACACAAGAATAGAGTTCATTTTTACATTGCGATTTCAAAGAGTGGACAATTCAAAGAGTAGAGTTCAAGCTAAAAGATTTTTAGAAGGATCCAAGGCTACTTTAGATTGAACCGACATCACTTTCATGATACCAAGTAAGTTCATTTGCTATCAAACACTTTTTATCCTGCTACTTGCCGAAACCCTAGAATCAATTTATGGCATCTACATCATCTGCAAGCAAATCACAAAGTGTTGAGGAGGAAGTTAATCTAATCATTAGGGAAAATTTTGATGAACCTAATTTTAAGCCACATCCCAAGGTCACAGCACAAATAGATACAATGGGTGCTTTTTTGAGCATACCAGAAAGGGTTTTATTGACAAAAGACGTAAGATCATATATTCATTGCAAAATTAGAGAAGTTGGAGATTTTGAAACTATAGCAATGTATCAACAACTCTGTGACCCCGATGGTAAATTAAAAATAGATCACAAGAGGATTGAGGAATCAGGATTATCATGTTTTATACACTTTCTGCAATCATTTAAAATAGATTGGATCAGAATTATTTTGAGCAGGTATCACGATGACAAATTCTAGCTGGATAAATTGATTGAGGTCAACAAGAAAATGATCAGTAGGGTTACTGGGCTCCCTACAACCGACAAGGCTAAGGCTTTCTATAGTTCATCATTATCAGATGTTGAGAAATATACTGGAGCACAATGGGATGGTCGAGCACTAAAGATTTTGACAATCAAAGACCCAGCAATCAAATTTGTAGCACATGTGATCAGGTACAAGTTATTTCAATCGAGTAGACTTAACAACATACCCTGCAACACAGTAGACATGGCGCACAAAATTGTGGTAAAAGGTCACCAGGTTGATCTTGTTGAGGTACTATTTCATCAACTTTAGGATAATATGAAGACCATAAGGAAAAAGAAGTCTAACACATGTAAGCTCAGATCTCTACTTGCATGCATATTTTTCTATCTACAAAAGTATGTACCTAGCACCGGTAAAGTAAATTGGATATCATATATACCGATAACAAAACAAATCAATGAAATGATGAATAAGTTAGGAGATACATTGAATATAGAGTTTAATGCATACTTCAAAGAGTTTCAATCTAAAATGCATAAAAGAAGAAGAATTCCAAGGGAATTAGTTCAGAAATTTGAGCATGATATATGTTTTGTAGTCAACATAGATTATACATTGATAAAAGCAGTTGAACCTAGGATAAAATGGTTGGCATCGATGGGGTATGAAATGAACCATGATTTCACACTAAAATCTATTAATGCACTGCTTGCACTACCAAAAGATCCCATTGCCACTAGGTTCGGAGTATATGAAGAGGCCAAATCTAGAATTTCAACAAATATTGAGATTGGTAAAATTACTAGAAAGGTAAAGAAGATGAAGAAAAATCTCACTACTAAATATGGAGATGGGTTTGAGACATCTGAAGGGACACCAGTTGAATAGGAAACTGAAGGTCAGTTACAGTTGGCTGACAAACCATATGATAGTGAGGAGACCGAGTCTGATAAAGAAGAAGATCCCACACCGATTCCTCCACCTGAAAGTCCTATAAAGAAGCAGTCACCTATACATGAAGGTATGAAGACGTGATCATCGACTGTAGCACCACCAACTGATAAGGAAGAAGAAGAGAAAGTAACAAAAAGGAGAGTAGCTACACTGACAAAGAAATATATCAAGAGAAAGAACAAGGTTATAGCTGAGGCACCAAAGAAAAGGAGAAAATTCATAAGAAATAAAGAAGATCTAGAGGAAACTAAGACTAAGGATGATACTAATCAATTCAAGGTGGTTCACAACAAGGTCAGCACAATAGATGAAATAATTGAAGACATAATTGAGAATGTAAACCTTGCTAATCTAGGAATAGACAGATTTGACAAAATGTCAACTAAGGACCAAACAAAGTTAGAACATGTTGTCATCTAGATGATGATAAAATTCAAGAAAGTACCGATGGAATTTGCCTGTGCATTACTAAAGGGATTGGATGACAAAATAAATGAAAAATGGGCTATTGCACTAGATAGCGAGAAAAGGAAAAGAGAGAGATCATTAGTTCGAGCAACCCCACACCTAAGTTATGGAGAAGTTAGTGAATACATGGCTAAATATCAAGAAAGATTTATAATCAAGAACCGATCCATGATGATACTGGATGAAAATGTGGATGATATGGATATCACAAGTGATTCCTTATGGACATCAATTATGAAAGCCGAAGAAAAATCTGAGCAAGAAGCATTCTTGAACTTGTCTAAGAAGAGACACAATTCCAAAGGTAAAGGTATTTGCATTGATGAGGGAACAGCAAAGAAATCAAAGAATATCGGTATATTAGTTACTAAGGCAATTGATATCACCGAGGACAAGGAAGAAATAAGTATTTCACAGGATGCACCAGATAAAGTTGAAGTTCAACTAGAGAAAAAAACCGATTACGATGTACTCATTGAGGACATCACAAATGGTGATCCTGATGATAAATATGATGAGGAGGTGAATATTGCACCTAATAAAGATGAAGCACTAGACACTGAATGTCTATTCACATCACTACCGGGTAAGCTTCATGTACTTGCAAAAGTAGCTGAAATACTTTCACAAGTACAACCTAATGACTCACATCCTAAGCAACACAAGGACACAAGAACCTGAGCAAACTGCAGATACAAATGAGCCTAACCAAATAGAGGCATTATCTACAGAAACCAAGGAAATAGAAGAAATAAAGGCAACCAAGGTGAACCCACCTGAAACTACATCTGAGGCTCCCACTCATTCAACTGAGACATCGGTCACTGAGGAGTAGAAGAAGGAAGCAAATGTGTCAACTGAGAAGGACACTTTGAAGAGTGGAGATAAAACTATTGTTGTAATTAAGAAGAAGTCACCTCTCACACCAAAGAAAAAGAAGAAAGGAAAAGGGTCGATCACCATAGATGAAGTGATAGTTATACCTGAATGTGACCTGAGGACCCTAAGCCCCGAGGAACTAAGTAAATATGGGGAGTTATGTTCACGGAAGGTGGCACAAGAAAAGTTGAAGCAAGAGCACAAACGCAAAGAAGTATTGACTGATGTGAGGGATATTCTACAATAGGTAGTACCTGAGGTAAACATTGATGTGAATACTCCCATCATAGATCAACTTGCCACACTCGCTGAGAAGATCAATGCCCTACATATTGAAGCAGACAAAAGGATTGAAGAAAGGGTAGAATCAAGGATTTAGAACAAATTAGCCTAGACGTGGCATTACAGAAGGTCAAATTATCTGAGGTAATTACTGAAATGAAATCTATCACCCAGACAATTTGTCAAATTTTGATTAAGCTTTGTACTACAGACACCTTCACTGTAGAAGTCAGTGAAAAGATAAAAGGGTTGGAAGCTAAAATAAAGCTAAGTACAATAGCAACTATAACTGAGCCTCATGCTTTTTTAAAGAACATTCACTGAGTTCAGGAACTCTGACGGTTGATAGTAGATTTGAAGAAACAAGAAGAGCACATAACATATCAGGTTACTGAGTTGCAAACTAAACTCATTCCATACCTAAATATTTTTGAAGCACATATTGTCAAAGCCGAGCTACTAGTTGCAACACCAGAGATTTCGGTGTTAGAAAATATCTTTGACATGCATGCCCAAGTCGGTCTTGAGCATATTTCTCTTACCAACTTGAAAGAGGAGTGGGAAAACCTCTTGGAGTCAGTGAAGAAAAGCCACCAACACATTTTTGACAAGATGTAAGTATCCTGTATTTTTTTTGTATTTGGCATTATTATCAAAAAGGGGGAAAACATGTATATGCCAAATAAGTATGTTTTTGTTACGTATACTACATATTACTGGGAACATGCACCGAGGGGGAGTACTTAGTACTTAGAAATTTTTTGATGCGGATACATACATGGCGGATATAAGGTATTAAGAAAACTTGGTCTATATACATTAAAGAGTTTTGATACTAATGCCAAAGGGCGAGATTGTTAATCTCTATTGAGCATTCAAGGTTGTCATTAGTATCAAAGGCTATCAAAGAGATCAGTTGGACACTTACATTGAGTTATTCAGTAACCAGAAGCAAGACAGACTAGTTGGTAAAGCTTACACACCGAGTACTATACAGTTTACCGAGCACCAGCAGACACCGAAACTGACAGACATTAAACACTGAGCGTCATAGTATACACCGAGCAGTTTACACAGTGTTTACCGAGGATCACAGGAAATGGCATAGTAATCAGAAATGGCACATTCTTCTATGCAAATGGTTACAATGGATCGTAAAATGGTTTACCAAGATCAAGGAACATTTATTGTAAAAGATACTCATTAAATGTAATGTATATCTTATTGTAATAGTTGATCTAGGATACTTTTACACCGTAGATCTTAGGGTTATGATTTTGTATTGTAACCTAATTTTGTTAAAGCGGCAAAAATAGAACACTATATATTTGTGTGTTTGCATCATTTTTGGTGTGAACTAATATATGAATTAATGAGCACTTGAAGCTATTGCCTAACTTCAAGTCAATCAATTAACAGAGCAGGACAGAGTATAGAGGTTATCAGATTAAGCAGAATCAAAGAAGGCTACCAAGCAATTCAGAGAAGAGATTCATCACAGTTAAGGTGATATTTTATGAGCACTTACAGATCTATATCAGATAATTGAGTTGTCAAATAGCAGATAATTGCCTATTGCTTTCTAACAATTGTAATAGAGTTTTGGATAAAATCTCTTGACATAGTAGACTTAACAGTCTTATGTAAATCTCTTAACCGAGTGCACACTTCATTAGTGTTGTTAAAATCCTATAACTAGGTAGATCTAGCTGATCTAACATGTCACTCCTAACAGGGTGAGATCATCAGAAGTGATCAAAACTTGTAGCCTTAATAGGCAAGCCTTTTCTATATGCAGTAGTAAAGAATTTGTGGGTGTCATCCCCACCACAATTTTTACCTTCTAACAAGGGTTTCTGCATTACCAAAATACTTGTGTTATGTGATTGTCATATTGATTTCATATTTTTTACTTACATAAGTTAAATGGATGATTGATTCATGCAATTAGATTCAAGTTATTTTGGTCAGTTATCACTGTTTACAGTTTTAGATTTGAAAGGTTTACAAGTGAAGATTTGAAGGCACTGATTCACCCCTCTCCTCTCATTACCTATCTCTCCTAATTCCAACATGTGATAATGAATGGTCCTATCCAATTTGCTTCCCATTTGCCCTTTTTTTCTCTTTCAGTTTGGTTCTTTAAATTCTCTCTTAATACTAGATCACCCACTTGAAATTCTCTTGGCTTGATATTTTTCTTGACATCTTATTTTGATACACCTTAAGATGTTCAAATTCTTTCTTTTGATGTTCATTAGGTAACTCTAGTTCCTAGAGTCTTGCTACTCTTTAATCTTCATATGTTAACAAACCATGTAAGGAGACTCTTAAAGATGGGATCTCAATTTCCAAGGGTAATACTTATTTTGCCCCATAAACTAGTGAAACGATGTGGCTCCAGTTGGTGTTCTTATGCTTGTGCGATATGCCCATAATGCTAGATTTAATTGTACATGACAATCTCTTCCTAGGTTATCCATTGTTATTTTCAAGATCTTAAGGATATTTTTGTTTGTCACTTCTGCTTGTCCATTTTCTTGAGGATAGTAAATGGAGGATAAATGATAAATGATGTGAAACTTATCACTCAATTCTTTGATATCCTTATTTTTGAAATGTTTTGCATTGTCTATTATTATAGCATGAGGAATACCATATTTGTAAATTATGTGATTCAAAATGAACCTTGCAATCTATTTGTATGTTGCAATAGATAAAGGCACAACTTCTACCTATTTAGTGAAGTATTATGTCATTGTGATTATGAATTTATGACCATTGGAAGATGGTGGATAAATAATCCCATTTAAATCTACCTCCCATTGATAAAAATGTTCAAGGTGTGGTCATTGGGTGTAATTCTTGTGTCAGCACATGAATCAAATTACCATGGTATTGGTATTTTTGAAAAAATTTAACAAAGTGGCACACATCTTTCTCTATGGTTGGCCAATAATATCCCATTATAAGAAGTTTCTTAGCTAAGGTTAAAACACTTGAATGTGATCCACATATTCCTCATGGACATCTCAGAAGGCTACTTTGGATTCCTCATCCTCTAGACACCTAAGAAACGTTCCATCAAGACTCTTACGATACAATGTATTTGAAACAAGGACATAGCGGGAAGCTTGTCTTATAAAGTTTCTTCTTTCATTTATGGTTTGGTCCAAGGACAAGGTTTGGTCATTTAAATAGGTGTAAATAGGTCCATACTAAGGAGAATCGTGTCTAACTAATAGGAAAATAATTTGGAAATCAGGAAGGTCAAATGCGGGTTGTTCCAACTCTTCTACCAAGAACTCATATTGTGCACTTTTATCTGACATTTGTAAGAGAGAAGCTAGTATTTCCATGGCATATTCTACTTTGTTTTTCTCTCTTGGTATTTGTTCAAATGTTATCAAAATAAATTACTTCTTCAAATCATATACCATCCTTTTGTAAGGCATCAACTTGTCATCTCTTGTGTCGTATTCATTATTGATTTGATTGATTACAATTTTTGAGTCACCGTATACCTTTAATTATGTTAATTTATATTCTAGAGCCATTTTCATGCCTATGACAAGTGCTTCATACTTGGCAATGTCATTGGTACATGGAAAGAGAAGTTTGTAATGTAATACCCCAAAAATGGGCTATAAGTTCATTAACCTCCTATATCGACATATCGAACGAAATCGACATCAAAGTCCTAACCAAAGGCACATCTAAACATCATCGAATCTTAATTGATTATCTTAAATTTTGCATCAGGGAATATTCCTAGTAATATTCCTAATCATCTTAATTATCTTTAATTTTATAATTATTTGGCGATAAATCATATTTATCCTAAAGTTTGATTAATTGAATATTCTCAATATTTAATTAATTAGATTTAATTTGGCCACTTAATTATTTAATTGAATTTAATTCCATTATTCCTAATTATGATATTTAATTTTGACAATAAATCCAAAATCTTACAAATAATTGATTAAATATTTTATTTAATTAATTAAATCATTTTGTCAATTTTTAATATTGTAATTTTGAATAAAAGTTTGATTAAATGATTGATTAACCCATAAATCAATTGTTTTATTTTTCAAAAATCAGTTAAGTTGAGAATAAGTCACTTTATTTATTTATTAATTCATAATTATCCATGTGCACAATCAAAGAGCAGTTAAACTCCAAATTAGAAAATCAATGCAAGTTATTGACTTTTTGGAACTCAACATCATTTTTGAGTTTTAAAGTTGATCTAAACTTCTAATTTGAGTTAAAAAGCTATTTTTGCATGATTTGCATGTTTTTGTGAATTAAATTATCTTTATTTTCATATAACTCAAAAATCAAGCTGAGTTATTTGAGTGATTCATGGCTTTCTTTCATGCACCTCCAAAGCCCTAGATTTCTATAAATTAAGGCTTTAGCTCTTCACAAATCATCTCATAATTTGCGAACTTATGCTGGTGAATTGCCATCTGGAGAATCGAAACTTCTTTGCGAATCAACCATGTTTTGTGAGATCACTTTTGTTTTCATATTATTGTTAGATCATTTTAGCATATCAATTTCTATATTAGCATAGATTCATATTAGCTTTCATCATATCATTCCATAGAAAATTTAAAAAAATAGATTAATTGCATTCATATTTCATATCTAGATTAATTTCATTCAAATCCTTCATTTAGGTGTCGCCAAGGTCACTGATCTCGATAACAATCTAAGAACATCATACTCACACCTATTAGAAGGCAGTAAATCGCCTGGTTAGTTTAGCTTTCATTTATTGCACGATTTCATTTTTTGCTAACCTCTAATATTTTACTGAAGTGTTGTGTCTACAGAACAGGTACAAAATTCACACACACATTTCTAGCGCCCACCGTGGGGCCCTAAAATGGGTTTCCAATTCAATTCTATCAATTTCTATCTTTTTCTCCTTAGTTTCTGTGCAAAACTATGATTTTTAATTTCTATCCGTACAATCTTCGTACGAGTTTCTGACAAAAGTCATTTCGCACTGGACCCACTATCATACGATAGTCTATCAGATCGAGGATTGTGTCATTTAGTACACACGATCATTTGAAAGTTCAACTATCATTTCAAAGCACACCCAGTGTTGTACGAGTTTATAGACTATCATTTGGGAGCACACCCACTATCGTACGAGTTTCAGACTATCATCTGGTAACAGACCCACTATCGTACAAGTTTCAGCATCAGATTTACACTGTCGTTTCAATTTTTAGGGTAGATTGTCATATTTGGTTTTCAGATTTTGACTAACGGCTAATCTTAACAATTGAAATTCTCTATTTTTTATTGACTCCTACTGGTTTTGATTGGAAAAAGTGCAAGAATTACTAAAAGCAGGTAAACATCTACTAAGCACATTGTGAGGATTCCAGGTATTCTCCTTAATCTGATAACATTTCAATTTGGATCCTAAAATGAATCTCTCATGTGTTTGTCTTGAGTGTTTTCTTTGCATGCTTTTCTTCAAATTTGCATAATTGAATACTAGGTTGTAACACCTTAAGTATTAATAGGTAGTCTTAGGATATTCTTGATTGATCTTATTAGCAAAATTGGTATATTGGACTCACTTATTCTTACTCACCCCTCATTTTCACCCCATGGTTGCAAGGTCAATGCCACATTCAAGGGAGGGGTCTACTTAGAAAGAGCGTTAATTGTTCCACCAGTTCTTTCCCATTTTGTGCTTTTTGGATCTCATTAGTATTCTAGGGTGTGGACTTGCTTTTAAATTTGTGTGAGGAGTTAAATGCACCACTTTGTGGACTCAGCTCACATTTATTTGGAGCATTAAGTGTACCACCTTTTGTACTTATTGAATGCTTTTGGATAGATTTTTTTTCTGATATATCTGTGAAAACATAGTAATTAGGCCCTATGAACACTATTTGTGGTTCTTGAGAGATAGGATTCCTAGTGAAATCCTTCTTGATGATGAAATCCTTATAGGTAGGGAGGATACTTAGTGCATCTCATGTTCTACTTGGTCCATGTGTCTTCCCTTATTGATTGATACATTCTCTCTCCGGAGAGGTTGATAGATCACGTGAGGTTGATATCATAGACCTTGGTGAGATAATCTTCATCTTAGCGTGTCAGATTTATCTGCCTACTTTGTCTAGGTTAAAAGTGAAAAGGCGTCAAACCCTTGGATCTGAAGCCAAGTCCCCTTGTGGTATACTATTGTGAGTCACCTTTAGAGAGGGTTAACCGTAGCGGACACTCCCTTCACAGGGAAAACTGCGTTGACAGAACCTCGAGCGGTAATAGCCATTTTCACCGTGGTAGTGATAGCCACTATATAAATGTCCTTGTGGAAGAAATCTTCATAGATGTGGTTCATTATTGGGTTGTCAGATCTCCCTAGCAGCTCCTGATTGATTAAATTCTCAGACTGTGTCAAAACCCTGGTGCGCCAGGATTGGAGTTCACCCCTTTGGATCATAAAAGTTGCAGAGTCAAACCATTACTAAAAACCCTAGTGAGGCCAAATTTTCATTTTCTAGGGTATATGTGCATTATTGCAAAACATTTTTGGAACATACATGATTAGCACTTCTAAGGATTAGAATGAATAAGTCACTTGATTGTTCATGCGCAAGGTTGCTTTTGCCCTTGTTCATTATTTTCAGACATGCTTGAAATCACTTGCTTGTTGTTTTGTGTACTTTTTTATCTATCTGGTTATTGAAAATGAACAAATTTGTTACAATCCTCAAATCTAGACATTGAAATTTGCAAACAATTTGAAACTGAAAACCCTAAATTTGCAAAATTTGAAGTGAAATTCTTTTCTGGGGTCAAAAGTCATCTCAGGAGGTCAGAAAGTCATATGAGTTTCTATCAAGTTTCATTTCATTACTGCCCAGTTGTCGTATGATAGAGAACCCAGTGTCGTACGAGTCTTCCTACCAGTCAAATTCAAAAAGTCAAATCCTGCTAGCAACTATCGTGCGAGTTTTGCAATTGTCATACGAGCTTTACAACTGTTGTTTCATAGCATACCCACTGTCATACGAGCTTTTCAATTGTTGTTTCATAGCATACCCACTGTCGTACAAGTTTGCAGAGTGTCATTTGGAAAATTTTGAAAGTTGTCAAAAAATTGTCAGAATTGCCAGATACTTAGCTTTTTCAGCCTATTTCCAGAACCTGTCAAATAAATCACTGTGTCAGGAACAGAGCAGTAGCTATTGAGAATCCAATCATTTTCCTAAAGTGGCCTTTTGAATCTAATTTAGCCTTTTGTTTAATCGATTTGAGTCTTTATCATCTTGTGTCAAAACCTTGTCATAACTATCAATCTTCTATCAAATCTTCAAAAATAGACTAAGTGTTGTGAACTCGTGTCCGCTATCTTTTGGGAAATCTACCCATACATCCAGGGCACAATATCCTTCACCCACGTCTAATCGAATCATCAAATCAATCAAACCTTGACAAGATTGCGTCATCTGATCATCTTGATTCAATTCATTCTTCAGTCATCTGGATCTTATTCTTTGTTTCACTCAAAGTTGATGGTGGAAACCAGAGCTTCCTCACACAAAAAATCTAGAGAAGCATCCCAGACCTTACCTATAACCACTACCAGGGGTCCAACTCTTGAGAAACTCATCAATTATGGTCTTTATGAGGATGATGATATTGGCAACTTTCAATTAAAAACTGGTTACATTCCTCCTCCATCAACTCACGGAGGTACCCAACAAACCCCGCATCAATCTATTCTAGGGAGTCCACAAACTCCTACCATGTCTCAAGTAGGGAAAAAATTTGGCTCTCAAGGAGCTCAATCTCAACATGGGGTAGATTAGGAACCCACACCTAAAGAAATTGCTCAATATCAAAACGACAATAACTTCAAACGAATGATGAAGCATTTCTTGAAAGAAGACAGAAAAGCATACTTTTTACAATTGGCCCATCAAGGAGCTAAGCTTCCTCCTAATTTTAATGTCGAAGCAATCATCACACATGAGGAAGAAACTCCGATAATGGCCATGACGAAACAAATAAATTCTTTACAAGTCAAACTGAATCAACTCAAAAAAGAGAAGGAACCCAAGGAGTTCTCCATGGAAGCTCTATGCCCTTTTCCTTTTGACAAAGACTTGTATATGCCACCATTTCTGAAATGAGTGGAGATGTCGAAGTATGATAAGTATGATGGACACTCAGATCCTCAAGATCATGTTAGAGAATTCTATACACAATCCATGGAGTTCATGCATGAACCGACCTATCTGATGCGCCTCTTTCCTAGATCTCTGGGTGGAGCAGCCATCCACTGGTTCTCTAGATTGCCTTCTACTATCAAAACTTTTGAGGAGTTGATCAAATTGCTTCATCAGAAATACTCCTACAATATTCAACATCTAGTCACCATGATTGATATTTGTAATCTCAAGCAATATCCAGGGGAATCATTCCTAACATTTCTCAAGAGATGGAGGAAGAAGCTCTCTCTATATGCCAGACCTATTCCAAAAATAGAAAAACTAGAAATCTTCATCAATAACCTTGTGCCAGAAATCAAGTATCCTCTACAAATTCAAGATCATACATCTTTTGATAAGATGGTGGATAATGCTATCAAAATTGAAAAAGTGCTTGTGAAAAAAGGAGAAATCACACTTCAAAAAGACAAGTACGAATCAGGACCCAGTTCTAAAGACAAGAACAAAAATTGGAACAAGGAAAAAGGCATCATCATAGATGGCATTGTTGATACTATATATGCCCCATCAAA
Source organism: Chamaecyparis obtusa (assembly GCA_027943335.1). Lineage (NCBI taxonomy): Eukaryota > Viridiplantae > Streptophyta > Pinopsida > Cupressales > Cupressaceae > Chamaecyparis > Chamaecyparis obtusa. Next base: position 50,209 of record BSBK01012442.1, on the reverse strand, counting down.
GGCACCAGCCTACAATCTGACTCTTGGTTCCCAAGCCATAAAAGCTTCAGAACAAAAGTCATCTGAACCATTTCAAAAGAAGCCAAATACAAATCTTGGGATAAACATAGAAAGTTCACTCCTCTTGGGGAATCTTTAGAATCAGCTATGAAAACCCTACTGGCTGATAACATCATCTCTTTGCCAGCAATCTGACCACCTGATTCTGAGCCTAAGCCAAAATGGTGGAGAGAAAATGAATTATGTGATTTCCATCGAGGTAAAGGTCACAAAATGAATAACTGCTTCTGGTTGAAACACACCATTCAAGATCTTATCGATAATGGAGGCATCATAGTTGAAAATCCTAAGAGAAATAATGATCATACGGCATTTACATAACCATTTCTGCAACATGGTCAAGGAGTTTCAACTTCTCAGCCTAATATGGGGGCAAAAGTCAACTATGCCTACCCAGGAAATAATGTTGTCATCAATATGGTTGAACCCTGTCTCTCAGAGCATTGCAATGTCATCACAATTGTAAGAAGAGATAGACAAAATCAATCCACCAATGTAGTTACTTGATCACAAGCCCAAACACATCTGAAAGGACAAATCCTAGATTCATCAAATGTCCCTAAGGTGCCCTTCAATCTTTCATCTGCTTCTAAACAGAAGGCTACTTCCAAATCTTCCAATTCTAAAGATACGAGGCCTACATCCTATAGCATTGTTCAACAACTCCAGCACACTAATGCCAAAATATCCATGTTTGAGTTGCTTCGAATATCTCCAGCTCACAGAGCCATACTAGACAAAGCTTTGCTCGGTTCTAATGTTCCTGATGACCTTGATTTAGATAGGTTCCAGACTATGGTTGGACATCTTACATCTCCGCAATATATCTCCTTTTCAGAGGAAGATGACAACTCCTTGAGTCACCCACATAATCAGCCTTTGCATATAGAAGTCTTGATCCAGAACCGTAGAGTCAAACGTGTGTTGATAGATGGGGGCACTCGCCTAAACATTTGTTCTTACAGCTTGATCACACAATTGGATTTTCAGAATTGGCTATTGATCCTAGAAAGAAAATAACTATCAAAGCCTATGATGAACAAGAAAGATCTTCTAAAGGCACCATTGTCTTACCTATCAAAGTGGGTCTAGTTATCAAAGATACCATCTGTCAAGTGCTTGATCTACCTTTGGCTTACAACATCCTCCTAGGGATACCATGGATACATGAAATGCAAGCTATTCCTTCTACATACCATCAATGTTTGAAGTTTCCTTATGACGGAGTAGAGGTTACTATCCTTGCAGATCTGAATACAACTTGCAATACATTGAAGGAAAGTGCAGATAAGCTTGTGCCTAATAACAGAGAATCTTCCATTGAACTAACTAAAGAAGCATCCACATCTAAAATGGAAGATCTTGCAAAAGAGGTCAATATCAAAGAAAATGGGATGGGAGAATATATTATAGAGCCAGTCTTATCTTTGACATCTCTCCCTATCTCACCTAAGTCTTGTGGACAATCTTTGAAACAGTCCAAGCCCGAACCTAGGGAACCTCTTGATGCATATAAAAAGAATTTTGTAGCACAACAAGTATCCAAGCAAGAGTTTGAAGAGGATGAAGTTATGCTATCATGGCTATACAAAGATGAACTTGAATCCCACAATGTTCAAATTAGCAACTCTACAGCACCACAGATCCCTTCTAAGTCATACGGTCTAGGAAATGTCATACGGTCTAGGAAATAAGTTGATAGCTAAGATGGGATATTCAGGTAAAGGACCTCTAGGCATCAGAGGAAAAGGTCTTGTGACACCCCTCCCACATACTGGTAGAGAAAATAAGAATACTGTTGGCCTAGGCTTTAAGAAGAAACCCTATCACCTCAAGGGTAATTGTTCTCATGTCATAGAGAAGATCGCACTAGGAGAACCTCTTCTTAAGAAAGAAGAAACAGAACCATCAGATAGTGATTTAGATAGCTCAGAACTCATCCCCTATGAAAAATTGCCTAAGGAGATCAAAGACCTTCTTGATGATAAAGATGATCCAATCAAAATAATTAATGTAGTAGAAACATAAGAACCTACTATCAATCAAGAGATAGTTGTACCACAAGAACCAGCTAATCTCAAAAAAAATCAAGAAGAGGGAAGTAGTAGTGATTCTAAGACAAATTCCCATGAGTATGCATTCAAATCAGAATCTGAGGGTAACCCTTCTTGGGGTATTCACCCTGACTTTACTCATGTTCTAAGATTTCCTAGAGATCCTGAATCCGAAGCTGAATCAAATGACTATGAATGGGGAGCCATTCCAGAACTAGATGATCTTATCATGGAGAAACATGTTGATGTTATTCACCAATATGCACCTTATCCCAACGTAAGTCTAGAGTGAAATGATGAACCTATCGAGTCTGATCCACCTATGGAAAAATTGGACTCCCACAATGACATTGAGCCTATTGACAAATTGAATGTCTTAAGTTGTAATATCACCTTTGAACTTGAGTGTTGGGTTAGGACCAATGATGACATATCCATATCTGTAAACACTATCTCCCAATCTTTCCCTACTTTGACTATACAATATCCAAACCTTATTGATCAACCCTCCACAAATCCGAGCCATGGTATTTATACCTTCCTGAATGACTATGCCCTTGCTTGCTACCTAAATGCAGTTGAGCCTATGAGGACTTCCATGAGTGAATCGAGCGTCAGCATGACCGAGTTAGACATCAAATATAATGGGTGACCCCACAATAGTGGGTTACACTTTTTTAGAGATGCTGATTTTTGCTGAAATAACACATTTTTAATAAAATATGATGATTTAAGCCTTGAGAGGTTCCATTTGAAGGATTTAATTACAAATGGTTATCTCAAATCCTCTTAGATAAAAAAAACATTGATATAATATCTATACTCTTCATTCATACCTATAATGGAGTCTCCTTCGCACCCATTAAAATGCTGACAAAAAATCACTTTGAATTTATCTTTTGGAAAATCAAATGAATCCATTTGACAAAACTATCTATGTAGTAAGGTACTACTGAGAAAAATCTTTCCAATAATTATAATGTTAATACATATTAATTTTATTATGACTTCGTATTTTGAGTTTTACTAAACATAGATATTTCACCGTATGTCTACCTCTATGTTTGACGCTTATGGAAAAATAGTAAATGAGAGAAAAATAATTCTGAAAAATATGTATGCCCTAGGTATTGAAGTTATCTTTCTATCAAAAAAAATAAAAATGAAATTGGACAAATATACGATAAGTTATAAGCTATGTAGTCAAGGTATGTCAAAATTACAGTTTAGTAAACTTCAAATGTTAATAAAATATGAAATAATCATGATAATGTCATCAAACCAATTTCATGCCCTCTGTATGGAAGTTAAAAAACTAAATTCAAAAGAATCACATTGATATCTATTTTAGAAAAAAAGTTATGCTTTATGAAAACAATGTAACTCTTTGAAAATGACGTTTTCAGCAACATACCAGTTTTTGTGGGAGAAAGAAAAAATCATTCAAATAAATTCAAAAATAAAAATAAAAAATATATTTAGAATCTAGACAAAAAATCCTAAAAGACTCTAATTTACTTCATCTTCTGATTTCAAACGGTTTAACGATAATATGCATCCGAATCTGATTTTTTTTTTCAAAATGCAGAGTTCAGTGTCCGTTCAGGCAAAAAGGTGTAACCCACTATTGTGGGTTCACCCATATCTTAGTCAGAAAAATAAGAATAAGAATAAAAAGAAAAAGATTTCTGAGGGTGAGAACCACTTTGTGGTAGTCTCAGAACCTACAAAAGTAAAAATAAAAGATGTATCTGAAGGTGAAAACCTCTCTGAGGTGCCTAAGGATGAGATATTTGATGTCCTTCCGAGTCATTTATAGGACAGATCTCTAGTTCTAATTGAGCCCACTCAATCCATCAATTTGGGTACAATAGAGGAACCACAATTGGTACATGTAGCACAATCATTATCAGAAGAAGAGAAGCAAAAATTTACTACATTCCTAACAGAGAAGAAGATCAACTTTGCATGGAAATACTCAGATATGCCAGGGTTGGATCTTAATCTTATCATGCACCATTTATCCATAGCTCCTAATGTAAAACCTATCAAGCAAAAGTTGAGAAAGATGCATCCTCATGTTGCACTCTTGGTAAAAGCTGAATTAGAGAAGATCCTAAAAGTTGGATTCATCCGAGTTATTGACTATGCAGAGTGGATCTCCAATATTGCACCTGTTTCTAAACCAGATGGTTCAATCAGAGTGTGCACAGACTTTAGAGATGTGAATAGAGCATGCCCTAAGGATGATTTTCCACTACCTAACATTGATATGATAGTGGACATGACTGCGGGTTTTGAGATGTATTCCTTAATGGATGGTTTCTCTAGATATAACCAAATAAAAATTGCTCCAGAGGATCAAGAGAAAATTGCTTTCACATGTGCATGGGGTACCTTCTGTTGGAATTTCATGCCATTTGGGCTTAAAAATGCTGGTGCTATGTATCAAAGAGCAATGACATCTATTTTCCATGACATGATGCATCAAACCATGGAAGATTATGTTGATGACACATTAGCAAAATCTATGATTAGAACTGAACATCTAAATGACTTGAGCAAGATACTAGACAGAATGGAAAAATTTAGTCTCAGACTAAATCCTAAGAAGTGTGCTTTTGGTGTCACTTCTGGAAAGCTCTTAGGATACATAGTCTCAAAGAAGGGTATTGAAGTTGATCTAGCTAAAGTAAAGGCTATAATGGAAATGCAACCTCCAAAAAATATCAGTCAAATGAGGACATTGCAAGGAAGAGTTCAATCTATCAGAAGATTCATATCACAGCTAGCGGACATATCACAGCGTTTTACAAAAACATTACATAAAGGTGTGACCTTTGCATGGAATGAAGAATGTGAGAACAACTTTAACCATATCAAGAAGTATCTATCAAATCCACCTATCTTGGTGCCTCCTATTCATGGAAAGCCATTGATCTTATATGTCTCTGCTACAGATACATCACTGGGGGCATTGCTAGCACAGCACGATGAAGATAAAAAGGAAAGAGCTATATACTATATCAATAGGACATTGGTTGCATATGAGAAGAACTATTCAATGATTGTGAAAGCTTGTCTAGCTATGATCTTTGCATCACAGAAACTAAGACATTACATGTTAGCTCATACCACACATCTAGTAGCTAAGATTGATCCACTCAAGTACCTTCTAAGCAAAGCTGCCCTCACAGGTAGATTAGCTAAATGGGTTATGCTCTTAAGTGAATTTGACATTGAATACATGGAAAGAAAGGCTATCAAAGGACAGGTTATTGCTGATCAATTAGCAAATGCACCTATGATTGATGATACACCAATGCAAATGGAATTTCTAGATTCCTCTATTATGACTCTTTCTTCTAGAGAATGGCAATTATTCTTTGATGGCTCCTATACACAAAATGGATCCGGAGCAGGCATATTGTTCATAACTCCTCAAGGATACTCAATCCCAAAAGCATTCAGATTAAAATTTCATTGCACAAACAATATTGTGGAATATGAAGCCCTTTCGAATGGTATGATAATAGCAATTGAATGGAGAGTAACAAAGCTACACGTTCATGGAGACTCTCAACTTGTTATTCATCAAGTCAATGATGTGTACCAAACTAAAGATGAAAAGCTCGTTCCTTACAAGAGAATGGTAGATGATTTAAAGAAGTATTTCATATCTATCACATTTGAGCAAATTCCTAGAATGGAGAATAAGGTTGCCAATGCAATGGCAACACTATCTACTTTATTACAGCAGCCTGAACATGAGCTACGCTACAAGTTCCTGGTGGAAGCACTATCTTATCCTGCATATGACTCCCCCGAAACCCACATGATTTGCACTGTTGTAGGTCATGATTCATCCAAATACAAAAACCTATTTTCCTATCTTCGAGACCAAATTATCCCCATTACTTTCAACCACCATGAAAAGAGATACCTTATCTGAAATGCCTCTCGATATGTCATCATTGGTCACAATCTGTACAAATGAGGTCTAGATGGTACGCTACTTAGATGTTTAGAATAGGAAGAGTCTCAACGTGCATTAGAGGAAGTTCATGATGGTATTTTTGGGTCACACTCAAATGGTTTAACACTAGCTCGAAAACTTATTAGGGTTGGGTACTATTGGCCTGAAATGGAGAAAGAGGCTATCAAGTTTGCTAAGAATTGTCAAAAGTGCCAAATGCATGGCAACTTAATTCATGCTCTAGGGAGAGATCTAATCCCCTTTACAACACAATGGCCTTTCCATCAATGGGCATTTGATCTTATCGGGATGATTCATCCTCATTCTTCTAAGGGACATACCCATATAATCATAGCTATAGATTATTTTACAAAATGGGTAGAAGTAGTCCCTTTGACACAAGCAACAGGAAAGAAAATATCTATGTTCATATTGAACTATATCATATGCAGATATGGGATACCTCATTCCATAATCACAGATAATGGTGGACAATTCAAGAACAAAGACCTAGATGATCTATGTGCCAAATTCAAGATCACACAACATTGGCCTTCTGTCTACTATCCTCAAGGGAATGGACAAGCAGAAGCATCTAACAAGAATCTATTAAAAATCTTTCATCGAATAGTTAATAAAATAGGAAGAGACTAGCATCTATGATCAATCCAATTCTCTGGGCCTACAGAACAAGTATCAGAACACCTACTGGGGCTACACCTTTCACTTTAGTTTATGGGTCTGAAGCGGTACTACCTATTGAGGTTGAAATCCCATCACTAAGAATTAGAATGCATGGTCTAGTAACTGATGATGACTACAAAGTGTTTAGGTTGTAAGAACTTGAACTACTAGATGAGCGCAGACAAGTAGCGTATGATCATCTCAGAGTATATCAGAAGAGAATGTCTAGAGGCTACAACAAGAAAGTCAGACACAGAGAATTTCAGGTTGGTGATCTAGTCTTGAGAGAAAATCCTAAAAATTAATCACATCGAGAATGCAAGGGGAAGTTTGAACCCAACTGGCTGGGTCCCTTTGTAATCACTACTACTTTTGGCTCTGGTGCCTATCAACTCTCAATGACTAAAGGAGAACAGCTCCGAGAACCAATCAACGTTCTCCATCTGAAAAAATTCTATGCCTAAGGCATTCAGTGTATGGTAAAATGTCCTGAAAAAATCTTAAAAATTGGAAAAAGTCCTAAAAAAATGAGCATCTTGGTGAAAACCTAGCAATAGGCACCTTGATGATTCACAAAAAAATTGAAAAAATTTCAAAAGTACAAAAAAAAAAATTGAAAAAATGAAAAATACAAAAAAATGAGAAAAAGAAAAAGTGCCTTGGTGAAAACCTGGAAACAGGCGCCTTGGTAGCAAAAATAGAATCTCTACCAAGATGGTGAAAACCTGGCAAATGGGCACCACTTGTTTCAAAATGCTCCATCTATCAGCGCAATCTTGGTCTTTCCCAGCTTTTAGTCTTGCTTTAGTTTGTACATATCTCCCGGTTTGTTTCTGCATTTCCAGTTTTCAATAAGTCGGTCTGTACGCCAATTAGCTCAAGCATCTGTATCCTATCAATGTTTCAAACTTGGGGGCAATCAATGTCATATCCTATGGTCTCCAATATATCTTAGACATGTCATATCCAGTCAGAGTCCTTTGAAGCTTCATCTGAGTTAGTTAGTCAATCTCGTCTCTAGAAAGGATTTTGCATCTACAATAACGCAATCAAACACAAACTGAAAACAATCTATGCTTCACATGCTTTTATCTCCTTGTATGCTTACTAATTCGCATTGATATTTTTGCATATTATGTCCTTTCGAGCTCTTCAATGATGTCCTTTACAAGATTTAGAGAGTGATGACTGGGGGCATAATCTTTTCTTTGTCTTATGCTTGTATGTGAAAATCTAACAACTTTGAAAATTCTGGATTGAAATGGTGTCCGACTATAAGAGCCTCTATCTTGAATTGGATGGCCATGTGTACTTTGGAATAGTAGAGCCTTGAGGTGTGATTAATAAGATACCTACTCCTAAACCATGTTGTATATATGAACCATCAAAATAGATTTTCCATGTCTTGGCTTCAATGTTTATAATTTTTGCATCCAATAATTATACTTGAATAGGATTTTCATCTATCAAAGGTGCTTCTTCCAATTGACTTGCTATGACTTGGCCTTTTATTGCTTTCTTATCTACATATTCAATGTTAAATTCTCTCAATACTGGCACCCACTTTTCCAATCTTATTTTTAGGGTTTTTTCTCAATAGATACTTCAAAGGGTCAATCTTAGCCATGAGTCGAATCTTGTGTGCCAAAATATAATTTCATAGTTTTTGTGAAGTAAAAACTTCCACCAAGCATGCTATTTCAATGAAGCTATAGTTTAAATCATATTTGACCAAGGTCCTACTAATATAGTAGATTTCCTTATCCTTTCCATTTTCATCTTCTTGAGCTAGTAATGCACCTAAGGAATGCTCCATTGCTGAAAAGTATAATATTAAAGGATTTCCTCTTATTTATGGCATCAATATAGGAGGATTCATAAGATACTTCTTGAGAAGTGCAAAGGCTTCTTCACATTGATCATCCCACTTGAATACTACATCCTTTTGAAGGAGTTGAGTAAATGAATGACATTTTTTGGCTAATTGAGAAATAAATCTTCTTATGGATTTTAGTCATCCTTGAAGGGATCTCATTTGGCTTATGTTTCTTGGTGCCCCCATTTTCATTATTGCTTTAACTTTTGCAGGGTCTATCTCAATATCTTTTGCTAACACTGTGCATCCGATTAACTTGTCAGATTGTACCCCAAATGCACACTTTTTAGGATTCAATCTTACTTTAAATTGTTCAAGCCTTGTAAAAATATTTTCTAAAATTGGCAAGTGTTCTTTTCTAGAAAGAGATTTGGCCAAGATTTCATCCACATAGTCTTCTAGGAATTTGTACATTGTGTCATGAAATATGGTATTCATAGCTCTTTGATAGGTTTCTCTAGCATTTTTTAGTCTGAAGAGAATCACATTCCAACAAAATGTTCCCCAAGAACATGTAAAAGTCTTCTTATCTTGATCTTAGAGAGAAATATTTGTTTTATTATATCCACTAAACCCATCCATGAGAGAAAACATAGAATGACCTTCCATCAAATCTACTATTGCATCAATGCTTGGTAATGGAAAATCATATTTAGGGAATGGGAGATTGATATCCCTGAAGTCTATGCATATTCTGATTGATTTGTCATATTTTGAAATTGGTACAATTTCAAAGATCCACTCGGCATAATCAATGGCTCTAATAAAACCAACCTTCAATAGCTTTTCCAATTCAATGTTGACTAGTAATGCAATATGTGGATGCATTTTCCTTAATCTTTGCTTGACAAGTCTGACTCTTGTCTTGATGTTCAAATGGTGCATAATGAGATTCGGATCCAATATTGGCATGTCATCATAATACCAAGAAAAATTCACTTGTCTTTCTTTGAAAAAACTCAATAAATTGTTCTCTTTCTTCTTTTGATAATGAAGTTGCAAGGCATATAATCTTAGGATCTAATTTTGTACCAATGTTGACTTTTTTGTGGGTTCAATCAAAATAGATGATATTTCCTCATAATGCTTGGGTAAAGTGTCTAATATCTCTTCTTTAGGTGCCACAGTTGGGTTTTCACCTTTGGAAATGTCTTTTTTTTTAACTTTTTCTTGGTCTAGCACTGCCACATTATGGTTTTCATCGCTAGACCTTTTTATTTTTATTTTATTCTTTTCTTTTCTTCCAGGACTAAGAGATTGAACACTTTCCACCATTATTTCTCCTTGATATATTTAATTGGTATAAGAGTGTTCAATGTTATTTAAGTATAGGGCCAAGTAATTATCATTTGGAAAGGTGGACATGTCACTTGGCTCAATGAAATCTCAATCAATTAGTTCTAGATATATAAGCGATAAGGCATCATAGGATAGGCTCAAATTTGCAGGTTTTAAGGACATGACTTTGTTTGAGGGTTCATACATTATATCACTTAAATCTATGATATGTGCTTGCTCAAGGTGTTCCATGGAACTTGGATCAAAACTCTCCTCACTCA